>PVJD01003938.1:0-149901 GCA_004026545.1 Mormoops blainvillei | reverse complement strand
GCAGTAGAGGAGCGTCTGCTTGGCTCGCTATGCATCCACAAGAGAAACGGTCCTGGCAAGGAAGAGGGTCCCTGCGATGGGAATCTCTAGAGAAGCTATGTCAGTGCCCAAGGGAAGAAGAGGTAGTTCTTGACCTGACAGTCCCTGGTGAAGCCACCACCAGGTAGGAACAGCCATGCTCCTTTGTCCACTTGACTTTGTCCATATCGAAGGCAGAGCAGCTGGAGTGTGAAAGGAGAGGTGAGATAGGAGGGAGTTCAAAAGTGAATCACACTCTTTTCCTTAGCCCTCGGTATACAGGGGGGAGGCTCACCCATCAGTGAAGTTGGGAATGGTCATATTAACTCAGAGTGGTCATAGTCCAAATGATATTTTTGAGGCTGTGATTTGAGTGATGGCAGGACTTTCTGTTCTCAAGAATGAACAAAAAATCATGGAATTGCCTAAAGTTTTCATTCAGGACAGTGGCAGATGAACTAGGAATACAGTTTAAACAGATAATGGGAAACAAAAATACGTTGTGTTTTAATGATCACAAATAGTAATAATCAGCACACTGGTTATACATTTAAGTTGTTGGCTAGTAGATTTGTAACAAACAGTGACTTTGCCCATCTCTCCTGACCTAAATTGCTTCAATTGAAGTTTGAGGACCATCTTAAAGAGGAGTCTTTCAATCTCTTTACTGTTCTATATGACAGGATCCTAAATTTCACATCTTTAAAACTCTACCGTTTGAGGTAGGACAAAGGACCCTTGTTAGCACAGGCATTTTATTCCATATGAGAGTAAACTGCCAGGAACGTCCTCTCCCCTATTCCATTAGTTCATATTGCTTTAGCAGAGTAACTGTACTTTCTCATACTGTATACACAGTACTTGACAGGTAATGTTAAAAGGCAGTCCAAGCCCTGACCAGGTAGCTCAATTGGTGAGAGATTTGTCCCAACACTCCAAGGTTCTGAGTTTGAGCTCCAATCAAAGCACACACAAGTATCCACCAATGAATGCATAAATAAGTGGAACAACAAATCAATGTTTCTCTCTGGAAAAAAAAAGAAAATCAACAAAAATATAAAAAATTAAAAAGACAGGACAGTCCCCTGACCAGGTACCAGGTACCCAGGTTTATGCCCAAAACCAGGCATGGTGTTACAGTCTTAACAGAGAGGGTCCTTACTCTGTACAATAATGTATGTTTTTCTATTTTTAGATTATTAAATCCCTTCAGGTAGATTTTGGGTTCCTGAAACAGTTGGTTCAATTGAAGTTTGAGGACCGTCTTAAAGAGGAGTCTTTCAATCTCTTTACTGCTCTACATGACAGGATCCTAATAGTTGAAAAACATTATCAACAGGTAGAAGTATTCTCATTCGTGTGTGTGTGTGTGTGTGTGTGTGTGTGTGTGTGTTGATCTTGTGCTTAGATATGTATGTACCACAGTTTTGAACTTAGCAACTTTTGAGGGCAATTTAATTTGTATATTTGTGTCCCATATAAGAGCTACATAGAGCTACATAGAACTCTACAATACACACAGTTTTACGACGTGTCAGGAACTTTTCTAAGTGCTCTGTATATGAATTTATTTAATCCTCACAGTAACCTTATGAAGCAGTACCATTATCCATCTTTTATAGGTGAGGAAGCCAAGGCACAGAAAGGTTAATTAACTTGCTCAAAATCACCAGCCTAAAACTGCTGAGCTTAAGTTTGGCTCTTAGCAGCAATTTTATGTGCTCTTATTTGTACTTTAATGGCTTTTAGGGAGCCAAAGACATGAAAAATCTGCTGCTTTGAGGAATTTCCTAAAATCTTTGACCAGATTAGCATATTTATCTGCCATTATGAATAGGCATCATTCTTATTTCTCTGTTATAAAACAGAAAATCCATCTCCATCTATTGTTGACCGCAGCATTTTAAGTACCATGCTAAGCCTTTTAGATCAATTTTCTCAAGTGCCTTAACAACCCTGAAATGGAAATGCTGTTATGGCTGATCTACAGATACAGAAACCGAGCTGCCAACGTGAAGCCGTATTTTCCTACCCACATTTCGTGCGCATTATACACAGGATTGTCATACTGGTTATAATATCCTTGGCATGTAATCATTATACACATGCTTATTTTTCCCTCAAAAATTGGGGCCAAAAAAGCGCACATTATACATGACAAAATACAGTAACTTTCTTCAGGGCAGACAGATAGTAAATGGTACAATGACATTGAAATCTGATTCCCCCCAACTCCAGACCCTGTTGTTGTTTACACTCCATGCTGGAGTCAGAGTCGGCATCATAGCCAAGGGTATTTTTCTAAATGTACCATCCTGCGCTGTTATCCTACATAGACATGGTCAAATGATTGATTAATCAGGAAATAAGTAGTTTATGGGTCAATGGCTCTAGATTTCTTTTCATGGGCATATCCCATTCAAAAAGTAGAAGGACCAGAAGAGGATATGAATTGCAAAAAGATTTTACTACTTTTAATAGCAATTCTAGAAAGACTAAAAAGGCTTTGATATGTAAAATGAAATAAAATCTTCAAATTATCCGTATTTATTTTATCCATGTGGATTCTATTGCTTTTGGTTAAGTGTAAGTAAAAAATGGAATGTATTATAATAGCTGTAGCATAGGAGAAATGATTATAAAATAAAGTTTTAAAAGGTTGCGATGATTTGAATGGTTTTATGCCAAGTTCCTCCCTAGCAGGTGTGAGAGTTGTTTTCGGAAATACATTATGGTGTTCACTGCACTTATTTTTGGGTTACAGAATGAGGATCACATAAGAAAATGCTACAATCAGCAGTTGGCGGATGCCATAGCTGTTATCAGAGGAATGTACAAGGTGGGTTTTTAGTGCTGTCCTGGGCAAGGCCGGCTTTATACCTCAGGAGTGAGCAGAGGGTGGCTCGCTACGGCTTCCCAGTCTGTGTTATGTTGACGTAAAAGAATTCAGACATGTAGATAATTTTTATAAGAGTTTATTTGAGAAAAACTGATGACATATACCAGTGAGCAAGATCTCAAATGCTCTTCAGAATGATAGTTTTGTAGCTACTTTTATGCATTTAAAATTAAAGGGAAAATGTTAGGGAATATTACATGAAGGTGGGAGAAAGCAAGGTGATGATTGGATTACAGGATAGTTAACAAGATAATGTGCTCGCTTGAAGGTGATTATAGTTTATTTCAAAGGTGTATTAACCTAGATGCACAGAAACCATGGATATGGCTTCTTGAGGCAAAGATAAACATTTTATTAAAAAGTTGTGTGCCTGGGGTGTGACTACCCACCATGATCTGCCCAGTTAGGAAATGTATGATCGGAGCACCCTGTGAGGTCACTTACCATAGTACCCCTTTTTTCATCCACAGTCTTTACCTTTGAAGATCTGTTTTCTCAGTTTTCAGGTTCCTGAAAAGGGATTAGGCCTAAGATTGTTCATGCTAACACATGATAAAGCTAAATCTCATTAGATTTAACAAAATAATACTTTATGGTGGTGAATATAACTTTCCAGAGACTGGAGGGTTCCAATCCGGTATCCAAAGTGCAGGGCAGGTGACAAAGTAGTCCAGCTCGGTGGACGTGCAGGTGACGAGAAGAAGGTCAGGTGGTCTGAGGAGGGAGTTCATGGGTCCACAGTAAATCCCAGTAAAGCGTCTCAGACTCTTGATGAAGTAACTTTTCTAATGATGAGGACACTTCTCTCTGCCAGACTGGTGCTTCACTCTACTACGTAATGGAAAAATTCATATTTTTCAATGATTACTTTTTAGGCTTCGAAAAGACCTTGTACTTCCTCTAGTAGTTATTAATCATTTCTTTCATTTCAATATGTGCCCATAAAGAAATATTTTTATTACCACAAATTGTGCATTGATTGCACACTTCCTTTCATAGCACTTAAGACATTTGTGTTTAATTATGTAATTACTTGTTACATGTCTCTGTTCTGTGCCAGACTGTAAGCCTTATCAGGGGTGTCGTCTGTGTTATTTACTGCTGTGCCCTGCCTCTCTTAGCACCGTGCCTGGTACGTAATTAGCAATCAGCTAAGAAATGCAAACCGAATGGATGGCTGCCCAAACTCGTGACAGATACTGGTCACACAACAGTCATTATCCCTCCTCCTTCTTTTGATTAGCAGAAGCCCTTCTTACTCTACAAGCCAAAGTGCTAGATCCTTTCTTCCCCAGGTACCTTTTCAGCTATGGCATAAGCATGGGTAAGGTCAGGTCCCTGGCCAGTGGGACCTGAACATGAGTTGGCTGTGACTTTTGGAGAGCAGGTTGTTGTTCTCTCTGGTCAAATGAGACTCGTGGAGAGAAATAGCCTTCTTTGCCTTTGCTTGACCTTGTTAAATCTTCTTCTGAGGCTTGGAATTGCTGCAGCCATCCTAAAACCAAAGACTGAGACGTTCTGGATGTGCTAAGCATGGCAGGGGGGAACGGCAGAAAGCACTGGGGGTGCTGATGGCACCACTGAGCAACAGAAATAATTCTGGGCTTACCTTGCCTCTGACCATTTTACTTCATGAACTAATAACCCCCTGAGCATTTAAGCCACTTGGTGGCAAGTTGACAACACTGACCCTCTGAGACAGACATGTATTCTAGATACCAATTTACATTCCTTGACCGTAATGCAGGACCCATTGCTCTGTCAACAATGTCTGAGTCTGTGTCCAATTGTGCTTCCAAAGGTGGCCTTGGCACAATCCCCACACACCTGCTGCTCTGCAATGTCACCCTGCTCCTCCCCCACCAGAGGCAGAGCAAAATGCCCCTCTCCTCGGTCAGGGCTGGACCCAGTGAATTGCTCACACACACAGAATGAGAAGGAAAAGATGCTGCAGGACCTCGGAGGCCAGGTCAAAAGAAACCTTGCAACTATATCCTTATACTTCTGGAATGTTTGTCTTCTGGATTTTCCCTTCTGATTCCAGCTGCCATGGTGTGAGAACCCCCAGCTATTTAGAGGGTCTACATGGGTTTCTGGGCCCACAGGCCCAACTGAGCCCAGCCTTCAAGTCATCCAGTCTCCAGCCATTCGTTCTTCTCATCCAGACATTGTGGAGCAGGGATAAGCCATCTGCTGTGCCTGTCCGAATTCCCTGACCCACGAAGTTCATGAACATAATCAATTATTGTTTTATGCTAATAAGTTTGAGGAAATGCATCAATAAATAAATGGCTGGAACAACATCCCTACACTCACATCAATAAGCAATTTCTTAAATACATCTGTTGGATAGATTACGTCTCTAATGGCTCTGGCAGCACAGTATAACGTTGTAGCTGAGAGTTAGCATAGTATGTGTTTTAAATATAGGCTCTGGAGTCAGACTACTTGGGTTCACATCCTGACCCTGTCACTTAATTGCTATGTGATCTCAGGCAAAGTACTGAATCCCTCTGCCTCAGTTTCCTTATCCGTCAAATGAGGATCACAGAAGTACCTGCCTCATAGGCCTGTCCTGAAGATGAAATGAACTGATCTTTGTGAAGCACTTGAAGGGTACCTGGCATATGACATGTGCAATATTAGCACTTGTTAAATAAACAAACACTTTCACATATTCAGGGCACTCCTTGGTATTTTTTTCTGTCCCTTAATTATCTTATCTTAACATTTAGGTGTGTAACTTTCTGTCTCCTGACTGCAGAATTCAAATATGATAAAGTGCTTTTAAGATATATGTAATCATTATCAATTGTTATTATGTTGAACCATCTGAAATTGACATTTTTGGAGTCAAAAAGGTCAAATATCAACAGTTTTATAAAGTAATGACAATAAACATATTTATTTTATATCTAATCTTACAGGGAATGAGTTCAATGTTTCAGTATTATGCACAGTAATTGCTGTAGATACTCTCAGACTATTTCTTTTGCTAAGAGACTTTTTAAAACAAATCACGAGTGCATTTCAATTTTATAAAATGTGAATTATATGCATCTACTGAGAGGCCATATGATTTTTCCCTTAACATATTTGTAATTAATAATGTGGTAAAATTAATTGAGTTTTTAATGTTAAATCAAACTGTGTATAAGCCCAACTTAATCATGATATGTCTTTTTTTAAAAAAAATCATTGCTGAATTTAATATGTTAATATTTTGCTTAGGACATTTTAAGTCTACATTCATCGGCGAGGTAGCCTGTACTCTTCTTTTTTCTTTTTTCTTTTTGGATGTCCTTGTTGGGTTTGGTATCAGGGTTCTGGAAGCTTCACAAAATGAGTTGAGACTGTTATGCCCAGTGTGTTCCCTGGGAGCATTTGTGTAAGGTTGGAGGTTTTTCTTCCTTCCAGGAGCCAGCTGGGACTGGAGAGATTGATTAATTGACATATTTTAGACTCATTCAGTTTCCTTAAAGGTTGTAAGGCTATTTCTTTTGAGTCAGATATAGTGAGATATTCGTCTAGGGCCTTGTCTATTTTGTTTAAAATCAAAAACCTGTTGGAATAAAAGCTTATTAATATATGCCTTATTGCTGTTCTATATTTTAATCCTATATTTTAAACCCTTCTACATATTTTATTGCTATTTTATCAATTTTCACTGAGTTTTTAAATACCGCACTTTTTTTTGACTGGGAATTCCATTTGCCACTCTGTGCTTGGTTACTTCATTCTTGTTTTTATGGCTCTTGCTCTTTGCTCATAATTTCAGTGTGGCTATTGTTATAAACATATTTAAATATTCTTCACTTATATTCTATGTTTCACGATTTCCCTAAGTTCCGTCTTTGAGTGTCTGGGAAGTATTGGCTGTCACTCATGATGTGTCTTTTACTTTTGGTTTCATGAATTTTGTGAACTCGTGTTTTTGTGGGACTTCTTTGAGGTCTGGAATAGAAGTGAGTTATAGTAGAGAATATTTATATTCACCTTTGTGAGACTCCTGGGTCTGGGACCACCTTAATCTAATTCTCAGCCGGATGTATGATTTTGGGCCACAAAACTGTGTGGGCCGTCTTATGATTATGAGAGATTTTTCCCCTCCCTATGCTTGGAACCAAGTTTCCAGACAGAGGCAGTTTCACTTTCAGTAGGGGTTTGGGGGTACAGAGTTCAGGGTGGTTACTTCTAGTTTTTTCTTACACCGAAGGGGTGGCCCTTAGGTGTCTCAGCCTTACTTAGAATTGCCATACAGAGGAAGACCTAGGTGATGTCTCTTCTCAGCGCTGCATAAAGAGGTGAAAACCAAGGCTCAAATTTACCTGGCTCACCAAGGCGCCAGAGTGAAAGTCAGCTTTAGTCTGCACACTGCAGTGTTGTTTTGGCCACAGTATCCCTTACGATGTCAGTTTGTAGGTGTATTTTACCTATGTTATCCAGAATATTTGTTGTTTACAGTGGGAGGGTAATTCAGAATTCCATGAATTTTTTGAACGTGCGTTCACAGTGCTTTCTGTCTTCAATGATTTCTGGGACACTGATATACTTCTAATGTGTATCAAATGTTCTAAAAATGTGGGTAAGTGACAGTGGTTCTTTATATATAGTTTTTGTACTTCTGGGAGTAGAAAGCCCTAAAATGGTTAAATGCTTTATAGTCATCAGTTTTTTGTAAACATATGCTGGTTAAATATGCTTAGCCAACAGTATATTAGTTGTGGTTAGTTGGTTTACCTAATTTAAAAATTGTTTTAATGATACAAAAGTAATTATTTGAATCTTTGCTTTGGCTTTTTGGTATAACCTCAGAGAGCCTTCCTAACGCTGGCCACCCAGTTTGTAAAACAGGCTCAGTCATAAGAACAGAACGGTATGGAAAAAACAACCAAAATGTACACTTCCCGTTAAGATGGCATTTTTTGATTCAATGTAAATAACTCTCTGCTGCCACCTGGAGCCCAGTTAAGGGTACAGGTACAAGTACTTTTTCAGCTACCTGGCAAGTGTCTAAATCCATTTAACTTCAGAAACAATTTCTTTTGTGTTATTATAGTATTATGTATATTTCAAGGTAAAAGAAAATATTTTTTTAAAATGTATTAGCTCAGATTCATATAATAAAATAGAAAATACTCTAGGTATTTTCTACCTAGAAACACAAGGATTTAATAAAGGAATCGGAGATGTTATAAAAAGCTCGTGGAAAAGACTGGAGGAGAAAACTCAGGGAGAATGTCACTAGCTTTCAAATTAATAAACAATTTTCCAACATCATTCATTGAACTCTTTTCCTTTTCTATTGATTTATGACGTTTTCCTTATGTTTAAAGATGAATTGATCTGGGCAGATTAAAAATTTTAAGAGTTTATTGAACACTGACCTACTTGAGTTGGGCAGTGCCCGATCAGAATGGTTAGGAGTGCTCCACCAATAGGAGCGCTCCACCAATAGGAGCTTTCCACCAATAGGACTCGTATAGAGAAAAGGTGGGACAAAGTAAGGACACTTTGATTGGTTATTAGCTTAAGCATTTGCCTTATTTGGAAAAGCCCAGTTGGCTGTTTGTGATTGGTTGTCCTTAGGTTTTTATTTCTTAACCTGGAGGCATTTACTGGCTTTGGTTTTGTTAGGCTGCTAAGGTATTGGAACTACCTCCCTCTAATGGCCTCCTTGATTAACACTCACCATATATCAACAATTAGTTTTAAGTCAAAGTTGCTTATGCTACTTTGTTGCACTGTGTTAACATTATCTATGCAGTGTTGTGGCCCTCCATTGCATTTTTGTATTAAATATTTTTAGAATTACATGGTTTTTTAAAGATTTTATTTATTTTTTAGAAAGAAGAAAAGAGAGGGAGAAAGAGGGAAGGAAACATCAATGTGTGAGAGAAACATTGATCAGTTGTCTCTCACATGCCCCTAAGTGAGAACCTGGCCTGCAACCCAGGCACGTGCCCTGACCGGGAACCGAAGCATCAACCCTTTGGTTCACAGCCCAGTGCTCAACCCACTGAGCCACGTCAGCCAGGGCAGAATTATAATATGTTTTAATATCTGGCAAGTTTAGGTCTTTTTTTACTGTGTCTCTCAAAAGTATCTTGGCTTTTTTATTCTTTCCAGAGAAACTCTATTTATTTATTTATTTTACTTCTACTCCAAAAAAGCTTCCTTTAGCATTTTTATTAAAATTGAACTGGTTGGAAATTTATTCTGGCCCCGACCAGGTACTCAGTTGGTTAAAGCATCACCCTGATATGCCACAGTTGCAGGCTTGATCCCTTGTCACGGCACATACAAGAATCAACCAATAAATGCATAAACAAGTGGAACAACAAATTGATGTTTCTCTCTCTCTCTCTCTCCCCCCTCCTTCCCTATTCTGCTTTCTTATTCTAAAATCAATAATTAAAATAAAAAAGAAATTTCCTCATAAATTTTGGAAGAAATTTGCATTATTCCTAATATTCAGTTTTTCTATCAAGATTATTTCTTGATTCACATAAGTGAATTTTATTTTATGTATCTCAATAAAGTTTTATGATTTTATTTATGTAGGCTGTATATATTTTTCGTACAATTAAGTTATTCCTAAGCATTACATTTTGGTATTTAAAAGGGATTAAATTTTCCGGACTCTGACTTAGGAAACCAAGATGGGCTTGCACCTCACGCAGGGGCCATCTCCTTGGATTGTGAGGAATTTCCTTCCCTGGAGCCTTGTAAATAGCATTACACTGAAAAGAGGGTGAGGGGAAAAAACTGGTTAAATGAAATGGCAAAAAACTGAAGTCTATACAAGAAAAGAATTATAAGTCGCCCCAAACTCACCATGACCCAGTTGTACACAGTGTCTTTCCCCTTAACTCTGTCCTTTCTCCTGAGCCTTCTGGCCTTAGTTGGTGACACCACAGTTCAATCAGTCTCCCCAACTGGAAAGCCAGGAGTCATTCCCTGTGCTGGACACCACAACCCAGCCTTCAGGTGGTCACACCCTTATGTGATCACTTCCTTTATCTTACAGAGTGTGAACGGGACATGGGACTTGCTTCTAATCAACAAAATACAGCAAAGGTACACGATGATTATATGAGGGGAGAGTATAGCTCCAGTCTTGCCAAGTTTTTCTCTTCTTTGTGGTCTTGAAGGAAGCAAGAGGCCATGTCTAAGAGCCCCAACATTTGGGGTGACAAAGGACTGTGGACAGCCTCTGGAACCGAGGGCAACCTTCAGCTTACAGCAAGAAACCGAAGTCCTTACTCCTACAGCCAGAAGGATGTGAATCCTTCCGACAACCTGGGCGAGCGCCAAAGCAGGTCCTTTCCCAGTTGACCTTCCCCTGAGACCATCACCCTAAAAAACACTTGAATTGTCCGGCTTGTAGCCCTTAAGCAGGGGACTCACCTAAGCCATGCCTCAATTCCTGACCCTCAGAAGCCGTGAGATAATACATGTATGTGTTTTAAACTACTAAGATTGTGGTAAAACTATGACAAGGCATAGATAACAAATACGCACATATTTTTTGATGAGCCATCATTTCCTGCCAGTTTTGTACCTCTGAAATCCATCCTCTTTCTCTTACCACTGAACCAGCTCAGACAGTCAACACTGCTTGCCTGACCAGCAGTTATTACCTCCTGGTCTCCTAAAGTCCCTTGTCTGCTCAGTCAAGTGAGTGGTTTTTCAAAATACAAATCCCATTACATCATCGCCTAGTTTAGAATTCTTCAGTATCTCCTCCATACCTTTACAATGACATCTAGACCTTTAGCATGGTCCAAAGACCCTTATATCTCTCCTTTCTTATTTCTTTCCACTTCTTGGCAAAATCTTCACCCTCCAGCAGTATGAGCTACGTGTAGTCACCTGTGTCCTCCTGCACACACACCTCAGGTTATTAGTCACCTCCCTGGAATTTTCACATAATGTCCCTTCTTGCTGGAATGTTTTCTTTCCTGGATTACTGACACACTGAATTGTATCACAGTTACCTATTTATGGACTGGTCTTTACACTAACCTTTTTGTTCTCGGGGCCAGGGACTAAGTTTTATTCATCTTGGCACCCTGCTTCTTGAAAACCTGATAACATAGGCATTTGGGAAATGTTTGTTGAACAAAGGACTGAATACCAAGAAAGGTGCCAAGAGAGCTTGACCCACTCAATGGTACTGGAAATAGATCATGAGTTTCTAGTAAAACCTTCCTAAAACAAAGACAATACCTAAGGCTGAGGGTTTTAACTAATCTTTCCCTCAATTTTTGATTCATCCATCCATTGGCTGATTTTTTAGTAGAGACAAAAGCAATCCTTACACTCAAGTTGTTCATGATCTATTGGTCATGAGAGATAAGAATCTTGGCAACTGTCCTGACTGGTGTGGCTCAGTGGGTTGGGCGTCATCCCACAAAGTGGAAGTTCACTGGTTCAATTCCTGGTCAGGGCACGTGCCTGGGTGGCAGGTTTGGTCCCTAGTGGGGGTGCACACGAGAGAAAACCTACTGATGTTTCTCTCTCACAATGTTTCTCTCACTCTCTTTCTCCCTCCCCTCCCCCTCTCTCTAAAGAGGAAAAAAAGAAAGAACCTCGGCAATTGCAGGAAGACTTTCGAGAGGAAGTGATTTTTTGAGTTAAGCCTTGAAGGATGACAGATGATGCATTTTTGGTGAGCTGAGGGAAGAGGGGAGGAAGACAAGGAAGTCACCTGTTGACAGTAGAGAAGCATTAAGGTGCAAGGCCCAGTCAGGGAGCTGCAAGTAGCTGGGTATGTCTGGAAGACAAGAGGGCTGGGGAAAGTGGTGGGAAATGACACAGGAAACTGAAACTAAGGAATTAATATTTCACCTTGAAGACATCAAAGTATTCTAAGCAGTTTTCACGACATGCTCAGATTTGCAACCTTGAAAGATAAATATTTTCGGAGTGTTCATGAGGTTTGATAAATAATACCCCACTTTTCCACCTGGTAGGTCAGATTCTGGACCATTCAAAAATAAAGTCGGGATCCAGCAGTTGGAGATCATCTAATGTACTGATAAAACAGGCTCCCGGTGCCAAACCCCAGACCCGGGCAGACTTGACTCCCATCACAGCAGGTCTCTTCCTGCCAGGGCACAGCATGTGCCCCCGGGATGCTTATCTCAGAGAGCAAGGGAAAAGGAAGGGGATGGCCGAGACTGACCAACTTTCTTCTTCCAAGATCATAATCAAATCACTGAATGGAGGATGTCTCCCATGTGGAAGGAAACAGCGTTGCTAGGTTTTTCTTTCTCTCCTAACTCATTGAATTTAGCCATTTAGTCTATCATCAGCTCAGTGTGTGTCTGACCTCTGGGGGAGAGGAAATCCCTGTCTGCACCTTCAGGATGCAGCCCCCGATACCAACCACTGCTCCCCTGGGGGTCTTAAACCGTGAGGATTCCAGGTGACTCAGTATGGGGTTAAAAGAGTACATTATTTGCATTTAACTCCAAGGTCACTTTGTATCCAATACTGAAAATTTACTTCCTTGTCTATTTCTCACCCCAGATTATGTCCAGCTATGTTGTCTGATATTGTCTATCAAGAGGTTTTGCCCATGATATCAAATGACATCACAAAATTATTCCAATAATAAAAAGCTAACAGTTATTTTCCAGGTGGTAATATTAACCCCTTCTAATTTTCAAATGCCAAAGGAAAAATTAAAATACAAATATTAATAATTTTTGCAGGACCAGAGGAATTAAAATCCGAAATGCTCTTGCCGTTGTGAATGAAAAGATCAAAGACATGCTCATGCCTCTGTAACACTGGGGAATTGGAGCCCACCCCACCATTCTTTTGACATTGCTTCAGTAAATATATACTGCCGCTGGCTAATAGATAACTTACACATAAACAGCATGTTTATGTGAGAATCCTAAAAACTAACTTCAAAAGATACAGACTCTGACCTTCAGGCACCCCAGCTCCTGAGAATGGCTGACCTTCAAACGTAAACCCAAGATGACATAAAACCGGGACGACGAAAACAGGATGACACACACCAGACCATTACTTGGTCATTTTCAAGGCCCTTATCGGAATGGACCGTACTGGTCTACACACGGAGAAGTCTGTTCTGCCTGCCTTCTCCCTCCGCATAAAAGCCTCTGCCTGCACTGAGATGTTAAGTTCGGTGTTGACACAAGAGTCGGCCATCTTTTCAGACAGCAGGCATCTGAATAAACCACTTTTATTTTCCACCAGAAGCTGTCTCACGAGTTTGGCTTTCTTTGCAGCAGACAGCTAGACTTGCATTGGGTTACATTCCCTTCTCTTCCCTACAACAGAGCCAAACTGTCAGTGGTACAGTATGGTCAAGGGATCTGCTACATGAAGGGAGGCTCCAGCAGATAAGTACATCAGTGCATTTAGCACAGACAGGAGCCAGTTTTCCTGCTGTCGGAGAGGGGGTTTACTATGGAAAGGAGACAGGCCATAATAGACACTGCGGTGTTGGCTTAGAATTAAAGGTATAGGCATGAATTTGAGGTCGTGTGGTGTAGATGTTGTGTTCGGATTCTCCAGAGAAACAAAATCAATAGGATATTTGAGGAGAGATTTTAAGGAATTGGTTCAAGTGACTGCAGGGACTGAAACATCGGAAATCTGTAAGGTAGACCAGCAGGCTGAAGACTAAGGGAAGAGTTGATGTTACAGGTCAAGTCTGCTGACAGCATTTCCTCTTCCCTTTAATCTTTCTCTGAAGGCCTTAAACTAATTGGATGAGGCCCACCCATACTATGGAAGTTAATCTTTTTACTCAGTCTATTAACTTAAATGCTTATCTCACATTAAAAAAAAAAATACCTTCACAGCCACATCTAGACTGGTATTTCACCAACTCTCTGGATGCTAGAAAAGGAAGCCAGGCTCAGCCCTTCCCCCCCCCCCCCCGCCCCCCGCAGGCTGCCAGGTGGGAGGGAGGTCAGAGTGGGGAGAAGACAGCAGCTTCGATGGGTATGAGTAGGCTGGATTGGGATTACGGGGGTTTTGTTTTGGCTTTGACTTTTGCTTTCCTCCTATCTGTCTTTCCTTTATGCAATTTTGTTATTATTTAAGAGTTTTAAAGAAAAGTCATAGCACTTCCCTGAGAGTTCTTTTAAGAAGTGAGAAACAGGAGAGCAGAGACCTGATTTGACGGGGTGGGGGAAGGAAAATAAAACTGCTTTCCACTTATCTTGTCTTGACTGCAACTGATCCCATAGTCAGCAGTAAAATATCAGAAAACTCCAGGAGAGGAAGAGAAGTGAAGCCAATGTGTTTGGGTCTTACAGTTACTTTATGAAATGGCAGAAGTGAAATTTTTTATCCTTCTGGAGAACTGTGACCCTCTCTGTCCCCCCAAAGTCCAGAGAGATCAGAGAGATCAGAGAGATCAGGCCCATCCTGCAGATAGACTGGCTGAGTCGTGCTATAGCTCCTGCTGGGATTTTAAATGAGCCCCCAGGGGTGGTTTGTGCTGTATTTTGTGGGTGGTTTGTGTCTTAAAGGAGATGGTTCGGCCAGCCTATCAGAAGCATCTTTGTTTAGTGGTTTTTTTAAGGATAAAATAAATTCATCACATTCAGAACATAAAAACCAGTACGCAAATAACAAAACAGACCTAGAAGAGTGGTACCGAGATATAGAAAGAGCTCAGTGGTGGAAGGTAGGTGGGCAGGAGAGGGGTGCTAAGGTCTCCCAGAGCGGGTGGCATGTTATAGCTCACCTGGGTTGAAACGACAAACAGTAACAACAATAATACATGCTAAGATATTATACTTACGGAGAGCCGAGTGTCTTGTAGACACTGTTCAAAATTGTTTATATGCACTATCTTTTGAAATTCTGAACGATTCAAGTTGTCCCCCAAAATGGGATTATTTGTCCCATTTTACAGATGATAAAACTGAGATATGGGGGGTCTGAGAAACTTGTTCAAGGTCATAACTACTAAGTGACTGCAAAGCTGGCCTGCAGACCCAGGCCAGCCTACTCTAATGCCATTCTACTTGACTGACAAGTAGAAGCTTGTTAGGCGGTGCTGGACTTTAAAGCGCAAAGGCATAGAGACCTGTGGCAACATGGTTTCTAAGAAGTTGCATGCTGTCTCTCGGTACTGATAAAATGCCCTGTTTGGGTGGGAGGAGCGGGAAAGAAGGCTAACACGAGTTAGTGTCCAGATAAACCAGCAGCAGACTGTGAAGGGTGCTATTTTGTGCACTGTGCTGAAAGGGTTGGATTTTAGCTTGTAAGAGGTACATTTTAGAAAGGTCATTTTGACCACAGTGTGGAGAATGGTTGGGGAGCACAAAAAGGGAGGCAGGGAGGCCAGTTAACAGGCCATTATAATAGCCCAAGCAAACAAGGCAAGGACTACAACGACAGTGGGACAGGGGAGGAGAGGTTGGGTTCAGGAGAGGTTTTGGAGTGGACTAAATAGATTCGGTGAGTTGGTGAGGGAATAGAAGGGCTTAATATGACAGAAAATGGGTTTTGGGCTCATGCCGCTGTTAATGGGGGGAGACAGAAAGGATGACAGTGAAGATAGGGAACTCTGCTTGGACCTGTTGTATTTCAGATGCCTGGTAATACTCAGGGCACTAGTGGGTGGTGCGTCTTGGCCTATGCAGGGCGCTTGGTTTGTAGGCATAGCCACAAATAAATGGGAAACACAGATCTACCTAATCAATGCTATTCTTTAAAAATCACCCAACTTAAAAAGCTGATTTTATCATATAGATTATTCTATTTTCACTCTTCTTAAGTCTACTCCATATTCATACACTGATTTTTTAATGTGTGCTGTGCAGACTATGTCAGTGTTATGTTCCTGTTTGAACACCTAATTCCACCTCAATATATTATTCTTCTCAGTCTACTGGTAGTCTTTATATAATGTAGAGCAATTTTAGTTTGTAAATCTAACTTTTTGACATATAATATTCGGTATATTAGCAGATATGATTAGATTTTACTCCCTTTCTTATATGTGCATGTGCCCAAGTGTATTAGTAATGAACCTATGATAAAAATAAAATAATTCTTCTGTGATTCCCTCAAGAGGAGAAAATGGATTTTATGGTTTGAATGTCAGTGTTGAAAATGAAATTTTTATATGCTGGAAGTCAGTAATGGCATTTAGTTTGTAAGCATTTCTTACCTTTTTCGGTTTTGTGATACAACTCTCCCAAGTAACAACCACAAATAGAGAAGTACCTAAATGCTCAAAAAAAGGCTGTCAAGAAATGGTACTTATACTCTAACCAATGAAAATAGTAGAACCAATTGATAAAACTGGTTAATATACAGACCAAGGGAAGTTCTAAAAATATTTTGAGTTCTCAGTAAAATAGTACAGAATTAGAATTGAGTATTTTCAGAATATGAAACATATAAATAGTATCATATAAAAAAATTCACCTTAAATGGCGATCAAAACATGATGATTAAAACAAAAGTAAAATACTATATTTACATATTGTCACAGGCAAGACTTTAAAAATATCAACATGGGATGGTTCAGAGAGTATAGTAAGACAAATACCCTCACCCTTGAGGTGGGATATAAATTAAATAATCTTTTTAAAAATAACTTTATGAAATGAATCAAGGCCATTAGAGCTTTCACATGCATTGGCTGGGAGTTCTACTTCTAGGGATCTATTTGCCAAGAGAAAAGCAGGATTATGGACAGAGATTTATGTATAAAGATTAAGTATAATGAAAAACTTAAAAAAGTATAATTACTACATAAATTATGGCATTTCTATAAAGCAGAATGTTATGTAACCATCGGTAATTAAATTTATGTAAAATGTTAATGATATGGGAAACGCTCAAGATATACACTCAAATGAACTAAAATAAGGGCAATGCTGTACATGACAAATGGCATCAATTAATATTATAATAATTGATTTCAAACTAATTCTAGAGTAGATTTTTAAAAAGTTAATTTCTATTTGATTAGAGTTATCAAAAAACAGTTTGCTAAGTTTTTAAGAGAAGCACAACATAGCTATCTTTTTTTTCATGCAGAGAGAAGAGAAATGAATGATATGTTAGAATTATGTAGGTTTAGAATGGTTATGCACAGAGACCCTGAAGATTATTTTCTAATGCCTAATGGTTCTTCAGCCACCGCTTTGCATTAAAAAAAAATCCTCTATTTTGCCCCGGCCAGGTGGCTCAGTTGGTTGGAGCATCGTTCTGTCCCCGTACACCAAGAGGGTGCAGGCATGTATGGGAGGCAACTGACGGGTGGTTCTCTCTCACCTTGATGTATTGATGTTCCCCTCTCTCTCCCTCCCTTTCTCTCTCTCTAAAAAATCAATAAAAACATACCCTTGGATGAAGGTTGTTTTAAAAAGCTTAAAAAGGCCCCTCTATTTTAATACATATTCCTCTGCTATGGTCTCAGTTTCTTGTTTCCAAGTGAAGCACAACTTGTCTAGATTAAAGGTCAGCACACCATTTCCATGGGAAAAAAAGGAAGAAAAAGAAACAGTGTTTCTTTTTTTCCACATCTCTACTCCAAACCCTTGAGGAAATTAGTTTACTTCCTTTTTTACATATTCAAATATTTGCTGTCTTTTTTTAGAGGAAGATGGAAGCAGGGTATTCGCAATCATCGTGTGAATTTAGCATTAAAGTTTACTACTATTATTTGCAGGACTGACGCAGCTGCATAAGACATCATACTTCATTTTATATTTTATAGGATAATACTGTGCTATATGCCACAATACTTCAGCATATCGTTCAATATATTGATAAATATTTACTAAAAAGTGTGTGCAGTTTACAAAATAAAATAGCTTACAATACAGTAGCTTAAATAAAGCATGAAATGGTTCCTGGTGGTGCCAGCCTAGAGTGTCTGACTTTAACGCTGCTCCCCTACTCGCCCCCCTCCAGGAATTCTTTGAGGTGGAAGAAGAGACAACTTCTGTGCATGACTCAGCTGCGGCCAAAATAAATATTTTGTTTAAAAAACTGAAGTACAAGGAAGAATTGATTAAGGAATTAAGAGAAGAATTAGAAAAATATGAAGAATTTGGATTTCAAAAATTTGTAAGTTTTCAAACAAGATTGATTAATTTTAACGTATGTAAATAAAATTATAACTATCTAAAACCTTGGATTAGGAATAAAGGAAATATAAGTGATGTGTCTTGGGTCATCTCTCTATAACATAAGCCAGATCAACCTTTTTCTGCCTAATGGTACATTCTAGAAAACTCATGATAATTATAAATAGAAGCAATATAATTGTTCTCATTTTTTTAATAATGGCAATAAAATAATCTGTCTCCCACTACAAAAACGTTCCCACTCTAGGGTAGTATGTGAATAGGCTTTTGTTTTAATTCTGAAGATTCCCGCCCTTTTTTGCAGTCAAGATAGTTTGAAAGACATCAAACTATCTCCCCATGGAAGTCTGAGGTTTTCATGAAACCAGCTTGGAAAAGAATGACCTTAAGAAGAAATGTCAAGAAGGAAAATTCACAGAGGGATTCCTCCCCGCCCCCCACCCATTCTCTCTATTGAAATAGGAGCCCGGAAGTGCTTGGCTGCTCAAAAATACCGATGGGGACAAAAATGGAAAGAGAGAGAGAGAGAGCAAACGGACAGCCTACACTCCTGTCAGGGAGGAGAATTTTAAGGGCTGTGGAAAATGTGGACCCTTAGGGTGAATTTATTTTCCTCTCAAGTCAGCTCTGAGCCACTGGGCTATCCTGGCCCAACACAATCTACAGCCATGGAGGGGTTTCATTCTTAGGTTCTGAGAGCGAGAAGCTGATCAGGTGAGTAGGAGGGCCTCACAGAGAGGCCGGAGGAATAACAGTCTATTGAATATCATCTCCTCAGGGGTACCTCTTCTTATCTCACAGCTCAGTTTACAGGTGAGGAAGCAGAGAGAGGGTGGCTACGGGACATCCCCCTAAGCACACAGCTACTAAATGGGAAAGATGGAGTGTGACTCTGAGGTCCAGCTAAATCCACATCCCACTGAAGGAAGTGGAGCTGCGTGCTCCACAATAAGAATTAAATGTTGTTTTATATATACATATATATGATTTTATTATTACAGTGTCTATTTATATTATGTCTATTATTATTACATATGTATATGAAGTCTGTCCAGAAAGTATCCAGCCATGCACCACCACCCCCTCCCCCACCCCCCAACAAATAGAAACATTTATTGAAGAAGATACAAGAAACATTGAACATTGTACACAGGACAATGACACCTCGGTCCCCTTCAAAGTAGGCTGCTTGGGACTTCACACAGTTCTCCCAGTGTCTCTCCCACTGTTCAAAGCACTCTGCAAAATCCTTTGTTGGAATTGCCATCAACTACCCCATCACATTTTCCTGAATCTCATTGATGGTCTGAAATCTCTTCCCTTTCAAGGTGATTTTAGTTTCGGGAAAAGCCAGAAGCCACAGGGCACCTAATCTGGGTTGTGTGGGGTCTGAGTCACCTGGGTGATTTGACGTTTCGCCAAAAAGCCCTGCATGAGACCTGATGCATGATCAGGCACGTCGTCGTGATGAAGCTGCCAATCACCAGTTGCCCATAGCTGTGGCCTCACGAATCATGCTAATAGTTTCCACAGGGGAATGTTCAGCCTTAACGCAAAATTTGATGCAGATTCGTTGCTCTACTTGCTCAGACATTTGAATGTGATGGTCACACAGTGCACATGCCCACTCAACGGTGTCTACTGTCCCCACTGACTAGCACAGTGAAATTGTCATTGTTCACACACGCACATTCCAGTCCACTCTCCTTGGCTGCCAGGTTATATTGATGTCGAACAAACTGTTCTCATTATATTAATAGTGGCTGGACTTTTTCTGGACAGGCCTCGTAATAGATGTAAATATTGACGCATGCATAAAAATTGGAAATATTGTAAATCAAGTTGTTAACAGTAGGAAGAAACACTTGTGGGTTACTGGTTCTTTTAACTGCAATGTATGGTTTATCTAAATTCCACACTTAAAACTTTGAAGTTAGAAGAGACAAAGAATTGAATATGCACCATTCTAAAGGGCTTTGTTTACTAACTGCTGAAGCAGTATTTGCTTTGTTTAATCTATTTGAATTATTCATGTTCTAAAAACAAAAAGTTGAGCATCTTTTAAGCAATGCAGTGGCAAGTATTATTAACATAGGTCTAATAAAATGGAATATTGAGTCTTTTTACATGTTCTGATCGCCTTGGAGGAGAAGGCACATCTGTTTTTTTCGTTTACTTTTTTTTTTCTTAACGTTTTCCTGTGTCCATGCTTATTCTTAATTTGGGGGGAAAATAATTTAATGTAAAAGGCTAAAAAACCGCCTTAGTTTTGGCTGTTAATTGTGCCTGGGCCGAAGAAATGCAGCATAAGTTGGCAAGGCCATTTTGATCCGTTTATTTTCGTTTGTGGAATGGAAAGTGAGACCTACCTGGCCAAGAGAGAGTTATGAGAAGGATACCTGTTGTACTGGATGTGAATTGCTTTGAGGTCTTCGAAGAAAGATAAGCACATAAATTCTAGTTATCATTATGAGGACCTACGTAAGCTTTTTTTGACCACCTGGTTTACATTCCATGAAATGCACTGAACAGGCCGCTGGACTGTTGATAACGCCCCAACTCGGTAATGGAGCTCAGTAAACTAAAACAGGAGGTCTTACTCGGGATATTTACCTCTCTAAGAGCCTCAACAAGTTAACTGGTCTGTCTGGACGTTCTGGATAAGGATGGGTGGTGGCTTTGTGAGGAAGACAGGATGACATCCCAGAGACTCTGATTATTCTGCTCTAATTTGTCCCCAAGGAGACCACATCAGTTTTTCTGTCAGCCTTTTAAGATTTGAGGAAGGTGAGATACATCTGATTAACTGGGTCTACACGTTCCTCCCAGCTTCTTAGGGCCCCAGCTGAAGATGTGGACTGGTCTCCCGCCTCTACTGAGGGCAGCACACAGCACCAGTTTATGTGCGTTTCAGGAACACGGACTGCATACTGCAAAAGCAGATCATGTACTATAGAAAAGAAACCTTTGGGAAAATATCTTTTTTTAATCTTCTAAAAACAAGCTCTCCTAAAACTCCATGCAAGTTCTAGATGATATATTGATTGGTTCTTTATTTAAAATTTCATTTTATACACCTGCTCCCTCTAGTGGCCTAAAAAAGTGTGTGATGCCAAATATCTGAAATTAGATTTGGAAAACAGAATATAGAGAAACAACTAGAAAAGTTCCAAAGTAGCGAAGGAAATAACTTGAAAAAAAATACTTGAAACCAACAAACTGAATAAACAATAGGGAAGCACTCTAGTGTATTCTTGCTGATTGATAGTCAAATCACCTAAGTAGCTTTACAGTTAATAAGTAGCCCTAGTATCCCTCCAGGGCTGTTTTTGAGAAAAATCTGACAAGAATGTGAAAGAAAAGTGAAAGTTTAATAAACAGATAGTTTAAGTTATATTTATAACAAAATGGAAATCAGAAAAGGAAGCTCTTCAAGTTACAGAAGCCTCATCTCTCCAGGTCAGACATCCTTAATGTTGAGTCTTCCTGAGAGCAACTTCACTCAAGGACAGGGCTTCTTTTCAGGTTTAGTTCTATAGGAAACCATTGTGACTTAACTTCATGCCACTGTAGTTATCAGGTTGGCATGCTGTTTCTTAATAAATGCCCTTGAGAACTGCTGAAACAGGCTGGCGTGTCAGACTATGTGCATGTGTGTGTGCGTGCACATATGTGTTTTAATGGCAGCTGAAGTTGTTCTTTTGAAAAGACCTTTCCTTTCTTTCTTACCCCAACACATATGAGCTGTGCAACCATCGCTCATGCACCCCCCCGGCCCCGCATAGGTGAACATAACCGCTCGTTGCTGACAGTTTTGAAAGAGAGCTGTCATTCGAGATTGGCAGCTCTGCAGGGCTTCACTGTCGCAGCATGCCACTTTCCTGGTTGTCACTCATTGGGAAGCACCTGCTCTGCTCTGTGACTGTCGTGCAGCCTGGGCATGCAACCGAACACTACTGCACCACCCCCAGCATCAAATTGAGATGTTGAAGTAGTGTACACGGAGCCTGCAGAATTGAGACACCAATGTGGCAGAAGGGAGACCGCTGAGAAGGCACATGCAGTGCTCTCAGTAGTACTTCCCACACTTGATTGTGCATATAGATAGTCTGCAACAATTGTTAAGATACGCCTTCTGATAGTAGGGCTGGGCTGGGGCTGAGATTCTGCATTTCCAATGAGCTCCCAGGTGATTTTTTGGCTCCTAGCCCATGGACCACATTTTGAGCAGCAAGGCTCTAGTATGCCAGTTTTCAGGAACAACTCTTTCAAGAACAGTTTGGAATTCAAACACCTGGCAACAGTGAATCTGCACGCATCTTCTGGCTGTTCACAAGAGAAAGGCACACAAGCCACCACCTGAAGTCCTAGTTTTCATGTGATAGAAAAAGTTTAAACTGGCAAGTTCCTTTATAAACTTAAAGGTACAGGATGGTCACGAATCACACACAATTTTTCATTGGCTGTAATGTGGCTTTAAATTAGCTACATCTAGTTGACCTTTTAATGATCTTCCTAACCTTGGTTTTGTTAAAGTAGTATATTTTAAAGAAGTCTCATGATTTAAGTAAGCCAAAACTAGTGGCGTGGGCAGATGGTAGAAGGAACAGCATCACAAAACCTGCCACTCAGTGTAACAGATGACCGTAGCAGCCCAGAACTATCCCTTTGTTCATTTTGCTAATGAGTGTCCTCATTGCTGTGGGAGTCTGCATAGTTAATTACTTGCAGTTCCTACCGCTGACGGATGGTGGAGCCAGAGCTAAAGGTTAACCTCACAAGAACAGAGCCGTCGATGACTATGCGGAGAAAAAAGTCTTTGAGTTGAATGTATTTTCCTTGTTTCCTGCTTTTATACGAGATTTTTTTTTAAATGAATTTAAATGTTAGCTGCTATGAGTTAAAAATTTACACTTCACCCCATCAATTCAAATAGTTCTTCTTTAGTAGTTGGTAACGCATGCTCATGTAATCCACTGTGGGTGTTCAAATTCTACCATTGTTAGGAAATGTGTGCATAAGCCTATTAAGTCAAATATTGTTTGTTATTTAAAAGCCTTCTTAGTTTATAGATACATTCTGTGATCATCTCAAATTTAACCATATGGGACAAGAAATTAATGACTGGATTCCCCCTCTAGTAAGAAAATAGTGTTGTTTATTATTAGATATTTTAATTAAGAATGAATTGAGCTCAAGTAATTTAAATGAAATGATAAATCAAACTTGTGAAAATTTGTAATTGGGTTTAGTACAGAATTTAACAGCATTATTTTAAGTATTAACTCCGATATAACTACGTTACTAAGTTGTTTGTTTTTAAAGGGATTATTAATATAATACAAAACATTGTAGCCATTTATTTTTCCTTTAAACCATTATGATCACAGAGGAAAATATTTTAATAATTTACTTTCAGACATCTCTAAAGTTAAATAAATGTACAATTCCAAAAGGAAAGCAGTGTATTGGGAGGAATGATTTTGTTTTCGAGGGGAAGCTTTATTCTTGTGTATTTGTAACTGTGACATTGCTGTAAAAGGAATAGGTTATAATTCATCTAAAGGTTACTTTAAAGTTCAAAAGTATTTCCAGCATCTATCAATTTTGAAGCAAGGCATGTAAAACCTTCTATCTCTTTTAGCCTAATATAATGACTTTTAAACATACTCTTTAGTATTTCAAGATGGCATAATCAGTCTAATATTTTGTCACAATGAAGCGTAAAGTTCTGCAACAGTTTCCCCAATCCATTACATCTTAATTTTAAAAATAATGTCTGGCAGTAGAATGTAGACAGTCATAGCGAATATATTCAGATGTTTTCATTAGCTTTGAAACAGACAAGAAGAAGAAGAAGAAAAGAAGATTGGCTGTCCCAATAAGCTTCCATTGCGTAAGAAAAAGCCTCTCCCATAATGGACATGGCAAGATTTAAACAAAAGGCTCACATAATAAAAATGTAAATGAGTTTGCTTTACTAAAACTATAACTTTAAAGTCTTTTGTTGTAAGTTATCCTGAAACCTTCTTACAAGGTAATCGCTGTTTGCATAGAGATTTAAACCGAAGTCTTCAATAGCATTAAACGCCTGCACAGCCCCAGTGTGACAGGCATGCAAAGCCATGTTAATGTTCAGAATATGAATTGCCTCTGGGTGGCTCCTCCACCAAGCAGAAAACCAACTGTGTGGATATCCGTGTGCCTGATGGACTCCATGCGGCTCCCAGCCTGAAAACGTCACCACTTTGACATGTGATGTGCTCCTCATGACACCGGCAGCGCTGACACTGGGAAATGCCACAAAGGCAACAAGCCCCCCTCCTTAACCGTGCACTTTCCTACCCCCTGGCGCTGCCCGTCCATGGTCTCCCCAGCCTGCCTAGTTACGGGAGGACAGCACTTCAGACACACACAGGAGGAAGTGTGGGTGGAGTGGCCCAGCTGCCTCCCCGGACACAGCCTCCATAATGAATTGACCTGAATGATGAGGGCACACAAACAGTATGATATGCATTATTCCTGTCAATAAAATGTCCCCATGTGCTGTGGTCTTTGTACAGAATGTACTGCAGCCTTTCTTCCAGCAAGCTCTATTTAATCCCCTTCCTTTTTACTATTCATATTATAAGTGTGTAATAGAATTCAGAAAATTATATGATAGCTCTTCTGTATCTGTATTGTCTCGTGTTGCATATTTAAATCCTTGGCTCCCTGCTTAGAAATATGGAATTCCCCATCTTTCAGGATTCTTTGACCATAGAGACCAGCTCTGCAAAACCAACACTAGACAAGGAAAATTTAGACTACACTGTGGAAAATGAGAGACTGCTTCAAGTCATTTCAGACCTCGAAGAAGAAATCCAGCTCAATCTAAAAGAAAATTCAGTATTAGGTAACATTTTAAAGTCATTTTTAAAGAAAATGTGTATGTTGGGCACTTCATAAAATTCATAGCTATGTTCATGTTTTCCAAACATACATTTGTCTGGTTATTTACATTGAAAAGATCAGTTTGATAGCTATCTTTGATTTTATTTAAAATGGCATTCCTTACTTGGAACAGAGAATATATTTTATATATAAATATTATAATTATACTCTTCAGCCATGTCATTTTATCTCAGGACATTTTTTAAAATTTTATTTTCAAACCAAGCATTGACCTTTGAAAAAATGTGCAAATCAATGCTCTATTTTGCTTAAAAATATTATACACAGATAGAAACATTTGCCAATTTCTGTTTTATATGCTTAATTATGTAAAATTTATAACATTTGAACACCTGTAAATACATATAGGGGTATGCTTTGTGAAGAAACAGAGTTAGCTCTTCAGGAAAACATGTTTTGACTTACTACTTAATTATCTTCAATTTTTGATAGATTTTAAGTATAAATTTTCATTTGTATACTTGTGCCCCCTCCTTTTTCACATGCCAGAAACATTGGTAAACGTTGCATTTTAATCACCAAAGTTAGATTGCTTTAAGAGTTTTTCACTTACTGTTATCTTTGATTTTATGCTAATTATATAATGTTGCCCTTAATCTGCAGTATAAAACACAAAGCATAAGCAATAAAAAATTCACAGAATATTGATAAAATCACTTATATTACACTATCCCTTGAATATACAGTTATACTGTCCAATGTAGTTTTGCTTCTCTCCTGATGTGGTATAACAGTGTTTTTTTAGGTTTTGGTAGCTCTGCCTGAGTCAGAAAGTGCCACCTGCGGAAGCACTTTGCATAGGCTGTGACTAACAGCAAAAGTGTCCTTTGCGAGTATTGATGAAAAGCTTTCAGCCCTTGGCCACACTTGGATCTTGAACTTAGTTCTTAATCTCTCTCTGACCAGCCGTCTAAACAGCAGGAAGAAGGCTGTGAATGTCAAGGGCAGTTGTGAAGGTCACAGTCCTGCTAGGACTTGCGTCCACCATGCCTGCCAGTGGTGTACAGCCTGCCCGGAAGCCGGCAGTTTGAATACAGGGCATAAGCTTGTAATTTCATGGTTGGGCTCTCCCTCCTTTTGTTTACAGAAGATGAAATTATAACTCTGAAAGAGAAGGCAGAAAAGGATCATAGAACCATTCAAAAGGTACTGTAACTTTTTTACATTGATGAATGACTCTTTTAAATTGAAATATCAGCCCAGTTGGTGAAATAACATTGTGTCCCGCTTGTCCTGTGATGTAAAGTCAATTTCTATATTTAACATTTCTCGTTATTTGGGTAGGGTCTCTAGTTACGAATAAGGATTCCATCTTGATAGTGACTTAATGTATAGATACTTCTTTTATTTGGGATAGCTGAGTATCTACCTTGTTGATTGTGAGGAATCGAAAAGTTTACATAACAGAGGGAGGACAAAGGTGGGCTTGTGGAAAAATTGTATTAAGAGTGAGCAGCCGTATTCTCAGGGCAGCTGTTGGTTTTTGTTCATTCTTCTGTATATGAATGAGCTGGGTTTATGTTATCCAGGAAGTTTGTTTTTAGAGCAGGGAATTCTTTCGGTGTGCGGTTCCAAATCTCCTACTGCATTCAGTGCCGCAGGACCCAACAGCTCCTGCCCCACACACGCAGGTCAGGTGTTACCGCTTTGTGCTTTCTTAGAACAATGTACCACCCCTCCCGCAGCTTCCAAAACACTTTTCTGTGGGGGTCAGTCTTCCCTGCCATCCTGTGAGCCCCACAGGTGCCGAGACCACCTCACCTCAGCCCCTGGTGTAGTCCCAGGGCTGAACACGGTGCGTGGCACCCTTCAAGACATTCTTGGAGCCATTCATAGAATAAGAATGTATTTAGAATCCATAAAATTTGCAGAATTTACAGATGAAAAAGTGGACTGCCTTCCCTGAATTATTCCAGATAAGCATACATGCTTTCTACAAACTGAATCAAGTATCGGTTTTTAAATAAAATTTAATCAAAATTAGATAAAATTAAAAATTCAGTTCTTCATTCACGCTAGTTACATTTCCAGAGCTCAGTCACCACATGGGCCTAAGTTGAGATTCAGATTTCAACCAGAGTTTTCAGTTTAGAGCGTTCTTATGTTTTAGGTAAAATTACTGTCAAGAACTGTATTTTAAAGACATGGTTATCCTGATGGGTCAGATTTCAGGAATGTTTTCTATGATAACTGAATCTGTCATAGAGCTTCACAAAGTGATTTCCCTTTCTTGTGCTTCCCCGTTTGCCGTGGTGACCATGCAAATCTTGTTCTTACAGAGATCACAGAGTCTAGAAACAGACACATTTAACCTTTTTGTCATCAAACTCTAAGGTTAAAAATAAAATCTCAGCTTTTGAGTTTCATCAAGAACCTGCAAGGGAACCACCTCAGTTTACTTAAATGTTTCTGAAGTTATTCAGTCTACCTGTCACTGGTAGAGGTGAGTTGTATAAGCTTCCTCTTCTCTGTGAGGAGTATAAGAAATTAAAGCAAAAAACATCTCACCATTTAGCCATTCATTAGAAAGAAACATACCCCGGGGGTGGCAGGTTATACCTGTATGAGCTTAAATATTTCGGTTAATTACTGCCTCAGCTTTGCAGGTCTGCACTGCCCAGCGGTAGCCACTAGCCACGTGTGGCTACTGAACACTCGAACTGTGGGTAGTGTAACTGAGAAACTGAATTTTTAATTCGATTTAATTTTAATTTTTGGAAATTGAAATTTAAAAACTGATACTCTTTTTCAATCATTGGAAAGTCTTTATGTCTGTTTTGAATAACTTGGGCATGTGATTTACTTTTTCATCTGTAAATATTATGAATTTTATGAACTTACCATGTGGATAGAACGAGAAATGTATGTGAAAGTGCTTTGTCAACTGGAAAGCACATCAAGAGTTGCTGGGCAAATGAGAGCTGATATTTACTGGTTTTATTTCCAATACCCTTCACTAAATCAATCCATTTATCAGTGTTTAGCAAGTGCCTTTTAGTGCCACGCATTACTACCAGGATGATATATATACAATGTATATACAATGTGTGTGTGTGTATATATATATATATATATATAGATATATCTATATATATCATGTATTTTACACACACACACACACACACACACACACACAGATGGCCCTGCCATGGAGGAAATCAAGTCTAGAGGAAGATATTAAACCACAGAGCAATGTGATAAGGACTATAATAAAATATGCACATAGAGAAGAGATGCTTGGCTTTACCTGGAAGGTTCTATGAAGGGTTCACAGAGTTCCACACTTACCTCACACTCTTACTCAAGCTGAGTTTTCCAAGTAGGTAAGAGCTGGGCACGGTGTGAATACATAATGCATGAGGCATGTTTGCGGACCTGTCTGTGGTTTGGTATGGCTAGAGCGAGAGGCAGGAATCTGGTGAGACCATGTGCTGAGTATTTGTGCTGGGAAGAGGGGAAACCTGGGATATGGGGAAGAGGTAAACAG
This sequence comes from Mormoops blainvillei, assembly GCA_004026545.1. NCBI lineage: Eukaryota > Metazoa > Chordata > Mammalia > Chiroptera > Mormoopidae > Mormoops > Mormoops blainvillei. The sequence goes on along the minus strand of PVJD01003938.1, from coordinate 121,433 downwards.
GTAACAGAAGAATGGAAAGGGCAGCTCAGAAGCTTCTGGGTAAGTCACATGTTCCCTTTTTAGCCGTGGACACAATTAAAAGCAAGTTGAATATGAGACTGAACTTAGGAAGGTTGACCTCTTGCCAACTGCCTGGGTGAAGAACTATCAATTATGGGGTTCAGTAGCTGTTTCGTTTCAATTCCAATAATCTAATAACAGCTGAATCTGTATTCCAGCTGTGGCTGTGGTCACAATAAGAATTCCTTTCTGGGAGGGAGACAGATCAGCAGTCAGAGATTACAGCCCAAGGTGTGATCAGCTTTAGGATGCAGGCGGCAGATAGTGCCAGAGTGGGGCACACCCAGCCAGGGGTGTGTGGGATCAGGGAAAGTTGGAGGAAGGACACTGAGTTAACTCCTGGAAGACAGGTTAGAGTTCCAGGAAAGTAAGAGAGGGAGGTGGGAAGGGTAAGAAACATGCAAAGGGGAAGTAAGTGCATCTGATTTGCAATAGCCAAAGGGTAGGTGAGAATAAGCGGTGTTGAGGAGCAGGAGACATGGCAGAGAATTATTATTCATTCCAAGAGGTTTTGAATGACCTTCTGAGTGCACTGGGGAGCCCTGAACACTGGGGCAGGATTCAATTTGTGTTTCCTAAAGAAAACAAATGGGAGGGAGTAAAATCTGGAGCCAGAGAGACCAGAGTGGTGACTTGGATAAACCATGGAAACTATAAAGTCCTGAAACAGAATGAGGACAGTGACGCTGGGGATTATGCGGAGGGTTGCACCCAAGAGCTGATTAGGCAGCAATGGCTGTGGTCATTGATAAAGTTGGAGGCCAGGGAGATTAAGGAGAAAGAGAAGTTAAGACCCGATAGCACTCAGATGAAAACGAGTACAGGGTGGTAGAGCAGGAGAGGGCATTTCAGAAGCCAGCAAGACAAGAGTCTCAAAAAGGAAGGAAATACAGATGTCAAATGCAGCCTACAGAGCCGGTATGCTTAAGGCAAAAAGGGAAGATCGGACAATTTAGCTTTGGTAACAAAATGACCCCGGTCATATCAGTGAGAGTCATTTTACCAGGATGGTGGAAGCAACTGAGAAGTCGACCACAGGGAGCATGGACACTCTAGAAGTTCAGCTGTGAATGGCCAGGGAGAGGTAGGGAGCGAATGGAGGGTGAAATGGGGTTGAAGGTGTATTTGTAAATGGCGTGGCTGGAAAGAGGAATAAGAGTAAAAGAACAACAGAGAGAAGACAATGTTGATGAGAGATCTAAGGAGGCAGGCAGGATTGGGGCTAATGGCCTTAGTGTTTGCTGGTAATGGACCCCCACTGGAAGCTTGGCGACACTTCTTTTCAGACCAAGTTTTGAGGACTCCACACAAAATCTTCTCCTTTCCTTCCACCCTTCTCATTCCTTTATTTTGTGTAAATCTGCTGTCAGCTCCCCATGCCTTCAGCTACACTCCCTCATCCCCCTTCCGAGGCTCTCATCTAGCCAGTCCCGCGTGCTCTCCAGCCCTGCTCGGGGACCGCCTTGTGCTACTGGAGACAACCCAATCCTTGTCTTTTGGTGACATTGCAAACACACAGGGTTTTAACCCAGAGTCACTGGGCCCTCCCTCTGCCTGTCATTTCACATGGATCTAATCAGTACCCCTTTTTACGGCCTCCTACAGTCTTCCAATCTTCACTGCCTTTCTCAATTCCAGTACTCTGTTCCTCCACACTACTCCCTAATTCAGAGAGAACATGATGGACACTTGGATTTTTTTTTCCCCCCCTTGGTACTTTCTTACTCTGTCACTTAGCTTACCTTTATTCTTTGTTGTCTGAAGGGGGGACATTCTTCTTTGCCCTGACTCCTCCTTCCACATGTTTGCCTGACTCAGTCTTTTCCTTATTCTCTTCTGGGACCTTTCTTCATCAGCCTTTTTCTCTCTTGTGCCTTTCAAAGCCATTGCCCTTCACTGTTCTTCAAATATCATTTAAAAGAAAACCAGCTCCCTTTTCGCTCCCCCGCTGCTCATTTTTCCTGTTGACCAGGTCACAGTGTGATTCAGATTGCCCTTAATCCCGTCCAGTCTTTATCCTTCCGGGGTTTTTTGCTGCATATGACAGAACCGCGCCCCACGTCACAGGTGCCTTCTGCAACAATGCTTACTTCTGATATTTCACAAACTCCTTCATCCCTTCCTGAGGAACGTCTGTCAGTGACTTCCTCGCCTCCATCTTCCACTGAGACACTATTCTTGGGGATTCTATTTACCCTCGGTCTTATTCTTTCTGTTTCTGGCTGCCCTCAGGCTCTTCCATTACTGACACACTTATTTACCAGTGACTTCTAAACCCTTCTCTCCTGCTTCAGGTTTTCCCTAAATGCCACCTCCTTAATTTCAGCTCTGACCTCCTCCTCAATTTGAATGTTACTTGCACTGGACAGACTTCTTTAACAGTCCCCGGACACCCCCTGTGGTAATTTAGGCCCCCCCGTTCCCCCACATGCTTGGGACTATTTGCTCTCTTCAAGTCAGGGACTGTGTCTTGTTGTTAGTTTCTCTATTGTAATCTGCCCCCAAAAATATTTGCTGAAAAATGTCAAAACTTGAGCTCATCACCCCTCAGATCTGGACTCTGCCGTGCTCCTCCTTTAAATTAATGGCATTGCCACCTACCCAGAGGACCAGATGACAAATCTAGAGCTCTTCTCTACTCTCTCCTTAATATCTCGTATCTTATTGGTGACTAGGTCTCTAGACTTTCCTTCTGACGTGTATCTCAAATCCGCCTTCTCTGCAACGGCGACGCACAGATTTGGCTGAGGCCCTCGTGGTTTCCAGAGAGTTCATTTTCTTGTCTCCGTTCTCCTTCCTTTTCAAATCTAGCTCCACACTGCCTCCATGGTTATGCAACATCCTAATCTAATGTGCCGAAACCGTCAACGGTTTCCCATTGCCTTCGGTATAAAATCAGGCTACCCCAAAATGTACCGAGTGATTTTTAAGGGTCGGAAACAGCTAAACACTTTTCTATTTGCCGTCTCAAATTCTTTCCGCAGTAACTCTTCATTATCCTAATTTTACAGATGAGAAAACTTAAGTCTGAAGCATAGAATTAACTTACCCACACAGCTAGTACGGAGCAGAGCTTTGATTTGAACCAGAATCATTACATCATTCTGCCTTCCCTTCCTAACTGTTGCGAGCACAGCCCCTCATAATATCACCCTGAATCTCCTTCTCCTTTCGTTTCCTGCCATTTTGGCGTGAAAGCACTGCGGGTCTCACAACGCCGAAGGGCTCCCGATTCCTCCGTTGTCACATGCTCGTCTGCGTTTGCGCTGCCGTTTTGCTGGCTGTTTCTCCACCTTCCTCCTTCTCCAACTTGTCGAATTTCTGCGTACTCTTCCAGGCTCTTGACAATGAGTACCTGTGGGAAGTTAATACCAGGAATAGCATATCTTAGTGTAACTCTGGTTGCTACGTTATGTGGATTTTTATGCTTTTTCACTACCCGAAGATTTGATTTCCCATTTGTTCTTGCGTGTTAGTCATCTCCCAGTGATCTCTTACCACGCTGCCGACGCTGCCAGGGCAGGGACCTGCTCTAGTTTATTTTCGTACTTCCAGAGCCGAGCACAATGCCTGGCGTCTAAAAGGTGATTCCGACCTGTTCATTGAATTAATGAATATACGAATTAATTGAATTGAACAGATATCAACACCTAGGGTTGAATACTTTCCGTGTATATACCCCATACAGATTTAAAATACTGAGGCAAGTCAGGAGCACAGTGGCCCTGCAGTATATGACTCATGGCTGTTTTTAATTGCATGAAATATGACTTCATCTGCATAGGAATACAGCACAAAAACCAAAAATAAGAAATGGGTTCTATAAAGAGTTATTGCTCTTTTCGACAAATGAGGGCTTGCTTTCTTATGTATTGACACCACATTTTGGGGGTGAGGTGAGGAAGGCTGTAAATAAATGGGCATTTTCTGTGTATATTTTGCTTGCTTATATGGCAAAAACATAATTACATGGTAATATATTACTATTATATGGCAACCTGTAGACCTTTAAAGTTTTTAATCATATTGGGATCCATTTTTCTCATATTCAGAATCAAAATATATTTCACTAAATTTTCTGAAGGATAAACTCAACTGTTCTGTTTTTTAATCAAAATGTAATGTTCTCTTTCAGTTAACTGATGGTAGAGACAAATTAAGGTTTGAGCTTGAAGCTGAAAAATCATTAGTTCAAGAAATGGTAAGGTGATTTATATTATTTCCTAATAAATTTGAATTTAGGAATTTAATCATGGAAGTTTTATAAACTGTGACCATTTTGTGATCTATTCATTTTCCCTTTATGAAGAATCTAAGTACATGCATAATTATAAACGTTTTAAAATGATCATTTGAGTAAGTACTAGGATAATTATACTTCCTATGTAGAAGAGTCTCATATAAATAGTATAACTTAAAGCAGTGTACAAAACTTTTGAATTTTATTATGGAGAAGGAAAAAAACAAATATGAGAGCCTAATATTTTGAAGGATTTGGTATGTTTAGTTACAAATTGCTGTGACAACAAAAAAAAAAGAGCCCAGTTAGATATTTTGGCATTCTGTGTCAGTCTCATAAGAAAACACTGCCTTTTTATGTTCTTTTAAGAGAACTTTCCAGACGGCTGGTCTTTTATTTTATCAGTTGACTACCCGCCCCTAGGTCCCCCCAGTCTACTCCCCCACTCAGTTTATGGGGTTGTACTTTGGCTTTCAACTGATTAGGACTAGTATGTCTTTGTTACAGTAAACTGACTGTGTTTATTATAATCAAAAATAAAACACAGCTTGACTTGCGTTCTAAATGTGCTTGAAAAGAATATGATACTGTTTAGAAGAGAAAAGGTTGTTCATAGGAAATCAACACCACTTCAGATATTGAAACATTCCCCTTTTTACAGCTTGTCACACTTTGTGCCAAGTCATGACTGTTTTTCTAACTCTGTTTTGTTACTCTCGGCACCATGTGTTTTGGGTTCCTTGTCATAGAAATTAATGCAAAACAATGCTCCCGGACTACAATAAAGCTTTCTATGAAACCAACTTGTGAATGCAGGCAAGGGAAAAAAATGATGGTTAGCTAGTCGCAGAAACCGTGTGTTAACAAATATGTTATTCCGAGCCCTTTACTTTTAAATACCTGCCACATAAAAATCAGCTCCATTATTTGAGTATACTTGGTGGATCTCCTCTGTCCCACCCCACCCTCTTCTTTCCAAAGTCCAGGAACTGCTTCTGAAAACAACTAAATGTACATGTTGTCATTAAACTGGAAAGCGCTGTTACAGAGTGGGAAGCAAATGTTGCGTTGTCAGTTTGTAAGCTAATGTGAGACAGAAATTACTTAATCTGGAAGTTGGCGCCTGTACTAGGAACAGACCCCATAGTTTTTGAATGACTTTTCCTCTTTATTTGAACTATAAGCAGTTAACTGGTGCTATTCTATTGCCCACAGGGGAACCGACCACCTTTTATTTTGTTGTTTAGAAGTTTGTTGAACCCGCTTGTTGCCAAGCAGCAAGATCTTTCATTACAAACCCCACAATAGCACAAGAGCCTCAGTACCTCAGAACTAGTTTCGGGGGTCCATGTTTTCAGTGGAGGGAATGCGCTTATGACCAAGGTTTCCATGGCATATCCTTGGGCCCAGTAAGGTCACTGTTGGGCGCCCATTACACCCCCAGGACATTTTGTTATTCACTGGGAGGGAGGCTGGCTTTGCAGCTATTCGGACTCCCTTTGTCTCTGGCCCGAGCGCTTTATTCCAGAAGTGAAGGTGTGTGGTTGTGCCTGTGGAGGAGTAGGGGAAAGTGGGGTAACCAGAGTCATTTTATAAAAATTAAGGAACTTTCTCACTGAAGGGTTTTTGTTCCATGCTGGCCTATATATTTTATTTTCTGGCCTATTAAAAGCCTAGTTTAAAAGTCATAGAGCTGGTATTAAAAAGGCATGATCGGTCAGTAGATATAAGCAATAAAATATCCTTAGATTGGTTTTAAGGGAAGCATGTGAGAATTTTATATTTTCCTGTGATTCCTACACTTAGTGGTATTTGACATTGTATTAGTTTTAGGTATAAAACAAAATAATTAAATATATTTAGAGATTGCAAAATGTTGCTGTAGTAAGTTTAGTTAACATCAATTGCTACACAGTTAACAGACTTTTTTTGTATTAAGATTTATTTTCTTAACAACTTTCAAATATACAATACATATCATTAACTATAATCACCATGCTATACATTATATCCCTAGGACTTACTTGTTTTATAACCGGAAGTTTGTACCTATCAACTACCTTCACCCATTTTGCCCCCTCTATCCCTTGCCTCTGGTAACCACCAATCTGCTCCTTGTATCTATGAATTCTTCTTCTTTTTTTTTTTTTTAAGATTTCACTATAAGTAAGATGAGAAGGGATTTGTCTTTCTCTGTTTTACTTCACTCGGCGTAATGCTTGTAAGGTTCATCCATGTTGTCACAATGGAAAAATTTCATTCTTTTTTATGGCTGAGTAACAGTCCGTTGTACATATGTACCACATCATCTTTATCCACTCATCTATCGATGGACACTTACGTTGTTTCCATGTCTTGGCTGTTGAAACTAATGCTGCAATGAACATGGGGTGCGTATATGTTTTCAAGGTAATGTATTTTTATTCCTTTGGATAAATGCCCAGAAATAGAACTGCTGGGAGATATGGTATTTCTAGTTTTAAACTTTTTGAGGAATCTCCATAGCACTTTCCACAGTCTGCACCAGTTTACATTCCCACCAACAGTGCACAATGGCTCTCTTTTTGCCACGTCCTTGTCAGCACTAGTTATCTCTTGTCTTCTTGGTGACAGCTATTCTAACAAGTATGAGGTGTTATCTCATTGTGGTTTTGATTTGCATTTCCCTGATGATTTGTGACATTGAGACCCTGTGGGCCATTTGAATATCTTGTTTGAAAAAAAATGTCTACTCAGATCATCTGCCTATTTTATAACTGGATTATTTGGGGCTTTTGCTATTGAGTTGTATATTTTGGATATTAACACTTTATTAGATACATGGTTTCTAAATATTTTCTCCTATTCTATGGGTGCTTTTTCATTTTGTTGATTGTTTCTCTTGCTGTGCAGAAGCTTTTTAGTTTGATATAGCCGCACTTCTTTATTTTTGCTTCTGTTGTGCTTTGAGCATCATATCCAAAATTTTTGCCAAGACCCATGTCAAGAAGATTTTTCGCTATGTTTTCTTCTAGGAGTTTTATGGTTTCTGGTCTTGCCTTTAAGTCTTTAATTCTTTAAATTTAATTTTGTGAGTGGTTTAAGGTAGAGGCTGAGTTTCATTCTTTCACACACAAATATCTAATTTTCCCAGCACCATTTATTGAAGCATATTTTCTCCGTGGAGGGTCCTTGGCTGCCTTGTCAAACATTAGTTGACCACATATGTATGGGTTTAGTTCTGAGCTCTCACTTCTCTTCCATCGGTCTGTATGTCTGCTTTTGTGCTGGCACCATGCTAGTTTGACTGTTAAGCTTTATGATATAGTTTGTCATCAAGAAGTATAATACTTCCAGCTTTGTATTTTTTCCCTTAAGATCGTTTTAGCTTTTGGGGTCTTTTATGGTTTTATATAAATTTTAGGAAATTTATATAAATTTCCTACTGCTTTTTTCTACTTTCCTGCTTTTTCTACTTTAAAAAGTGTCATTGGAATCTCGATAGATATTGCATTGAATCTATAGATGGTTTGGAGTAGTATTGACATTTTAACAATACTAATTCTTCTAATTCATCAACATGGGATAGCTTTCCATTTAGTTGTGTCTTCTTTAATTTCTTTCATCAGTGTCTTGTAGTTTTCATTGTAGAGGTTTTTCAACCCTTGGATAAGATTTATTCCTAAATATATTTTTGATGCTATTGTATATGGGGCCATTTTCTTTTTTCTTTTTCAGATAATTAATTGTTAGTGTATAGGAATGCCACTGGTGTTCACATGTACATTTTATATCTTGTACTTTGATTTATCTTGAAGCTCACAAAAAAGAGAGTCCTCATCAGGAAAATACCATAATTAAACTCTCACCTTTAATTGATTTTTCATCTGTGTCATCCCCCTGCACCTTATTTCTAGGGACAATCCAGACTTGAGATAGAAAGGAGTTGCAAAGATTGCTCTAGCCCCTCATCCTAGGGGCACAACACTGATAGTCCAAAAACTGGGCTCCTGTTCCCTGAATGCCCCCTGTGTTATGCTTCAGGTCTTCCCAGTCCTATTGCATGTAACATGGCCACTAAGTATGAAAACTGACATTTTGGTAACCCAGACGATTAATCCAAAAAAAATATGTGACTAAATTTCTGTACCTCAGAACCATCACGTATTTCCGGTGGGAACAGATAAACCCAAGACCCAAGGAGAGGGTCTCTAGTAGCTACCCTGTCTCCCACCATGGTATGCTAGTTTTGGTTAGCTTTGGGGTTCAGATAACTTGTGTCTGTAGTTCCTGGTCGTCAGATCGAGGTAGGCTGTACTAAAAGAACCTCGTCTGCACCTGGACCTGACTAAGAAAATGAGATCCAGAATCAAGCTGATGCTTTAATAGGATGAGATTTTTGGAGGCCTAAGTTTGCATATGGGAAACCATTTCCGAGTCTCTTTATTCCTTCCAAAAGTTTGGAGGTTCTACGTAGGTTTCCCTTAAGTCTGAAGAACTTCCTTTAACTTTTCTTGTAGGCCTGATCTGCTGAAGATGCAATCCCTCTTTTCTTTATTTATCTAAAAATATGTTCCTCTTGCTTTTAATCTTGAGAGATACTTTCCTTCAATATAGAATTCTTACTTCACAGTGTTTCTTTCTCTCAGCACTTTAAAGATCGTATTCTACTACCTTTAAGCTGCTGTCTCAATGTGAGTCTATTAATAGTTCTTTCACTCTGAAATAGGTCACATATTCCTACATATTTTTGTATGTTGAGTATTTTTGGACTTTATGGGCATTATGAATGCTACGTGTTATTTTTTTTAATCAGGTAATTAATTTGATTGGGTTCCAACTGCAAGCTCTTTATCCACTGCAGTGGGAGGCAACTCAAATCTCAATTCAATCTTTGAGTCTTAGCTTGGCTGCCAGCCTGGTTCAAGCACCAGCCAGAGAGTTGGGCAGAGTTTACGTACAGAATTTTGGGGTCCCCAATCTGGCTCTCTTTGGGGTTGCCCTGGACTCTGTCTTCAGCAACCACACAAAGCTGCCAGTTTCCTGCCATTGTTTTAGGTTCTCCACCTAACACAGACTGGGCACTGCCAAGTTAAAAGCCATAAAAATGGGAAATTCTATTCTTTGAGGTGCTGACTACCCTCCAAAATCTGTCTGCTTTTGATCTCTTTCTATTGTCTTCAGGTAGTTGTTTTTTTAAATATATATTTTCCAACCCTGTGGGAGGACTGGCTTGATAGCAGCTACTTGACCAAGACCAGAAACATAACTCCCCACAATGACGTCTTCATAATATAAACATTATGACACCCCACCCCATGCTTAATGTTATTTGATGGTATCCCTTTGTATTTAAAACAAAATTCAAACTCTGCATCTTCTCCTTGATCTTAGCACACTCTCCCAGCTCTTCCCTCTTCTGGGACCATGGCATAGTTTTTTTCTTCTGCTTGCAATACTCTCCTTCCCACTTTAAGAAAAAAAAACAACAACCTTTCTTTTTTAGAGTTTTAAGAAAATAGCAAAATCAAGGGAAAGGTATACTGACTTCCCATATAACTCCTGCCCCTATTTCTTCCTGCTTTTCATATGGTTACTTTGTTTCATCCTTTTGATCTCAGCCAAAATGTTTCATCTCCTCAGGAGAGGTCTTTTCTGAGCACGTCGTCTAGCTTAGTCCCTCCTTTATTGGTCTGACTCCATTGTCTGTTCTGCTTATCACTGTATATTTGACACCTAGGATAGTATCTGGCATACAGTATGCAGTTAATGTTTTTTTTAATGAATGAGGGATGGTTTATTCAATATTTCTAGAAATTTCTTATAGTGGTATGGAGAAAATTATTTTTAAACCATTATAGTGGAGGTGAATTATAACATTAACCCTTGAATTTAAACCCACTGAGATCACCTAAACATGGTCCTTAATGAGCATCAGTTACTGTCCTCCCAGATCCCAAGATTTCATGAGACAAGGATTGTGTTCTATTGAATTCTGATCTATCAGTAGAAAAGAGACATTTTTGAAAATACACTATAGCTGATGTTCAGACACCAGTGAGATTAACAGTTAGATGTATTTTCCATCATTGTTTAATTTCATAATAAGATTACTTATAATTAAATCACTGACATTACTTATAAATTCATATTATTAAAAATCTTAATATTATTGAAGCATACATTAATAACATTTTTTATCTTTTGTGACAATATGAATGGACTTCGAGGAAATTTTGTGAAGTAAAGTAAGTCAGATAGAAGAAGACAGATACTATATGATCCCACTTTGTGTGGGATCTAAAAAACAAAAACAAAAAACTGCTTGGGCTGGTGTGGTTGATTGGAGTGTCAACCTGTGACCGAAAAGTTGCCAATTTGATTCCCAGTCAGGGCACGTGCCTGGGTCGTGGATTCACCCCAGGTCTGGATGCATGTGGGATGCAACTGATCAATGTTTTTCTCTCACATTGATGTTTCTCTCTCTCCCCTCCTCTTCCCCTTCCTCTCTTTCTAAAAGAAAAAGCAATGAAAAATGTCCTTGGGTGAGGATTTAAAAAAAAAACCAAACTCATAAATACAGAGAACAGATTGGTGGTTGCCAGAGGTGGGAGGTGAGCGTGGGTGAAACTGGTGAAGGTCAAAGGCATGAATTTCCAGTTACAAGAGACATCAGCCATGGGGAGGCACAACGAGGTGACTATAGTGAGTAATACTGTATTATATATTGAAAGTTGCTAAAAAAGTAGATCTTAAAAGTTCTCACAGAAAAAAATTGTAACTGTGGTGACGGATATTAACTAGACTTTTTGTGATGATCATTTTGCAATATATACAAATATTGAATCATATGTCAATTACATCTCAATTTTTTAAAAAAATATATTGATAAAATTTGATTTATTCCTGGAAATTATAAGTGACTTCATTACATTATTTCATTCATTATATTATTGAAGTTTGACTATTAAATTATATGAATTTTCTCCTAAAAATCTTATAAACCCTGAGTTTTTAAACTATTTGAGTACTATATGGAACAGATTATCACCACATTAGCAAACAATGCATGTTTCTCTATAATTTCTTTTATGCTTAAAGCCATAAACACATGCTAATGACTTTAAATATTTACAATTTTATTTATTCCTCTTTACTTCTTTAAGTGCTTTTTTCCTAGGTGCAAATTTATTTTCTAATTCATATTCACCATTATAACTAATTTCCCCATAATGGTTTTGTCACCGTAATGGTTATTTAAGATACTCTTTCATCTTGCTATAGGAAGTTTTACAGAAAATTCTCCTTTTTAATCTTTGCAAACAATAACAAATGATATGGGCCTTTAATTTCACAGATTAATAAACATAAAGAAGAAATGGAAATGAGAAGAAAGTTAGAGAGCCTAAATGTCAAGGTTTGTATTTAAGTTCTTTCTTTTCCTTTTATCCTGTGCTTCTCTTGTTTTGGCATCTGGGTTGAAGAATACACATAGCATACAGGGTTTGCTATGTGTAGCAACATCTGAGTTTGAAAGAGAAGATGCTTAACAGTGAGTCAAGAAGTGTGGATGGGAGACCAGGAGACTGATGTTGAGAGCAGTGAGAAGGAAAGAATGGGTGTAAGCAGCCGAGAAAGCAAGCCCGGCATACGGAGAGTGAAAGGTATCGTCCTCCCGTACTGAGGCTCAGGCTCAATGCCTTTTCCCCAGATTCCTGTCCTTTCCCTCCTACCTTTTATTCTCCTCCCCAGCCTTCTTACAAATAAGATACAAACCTCGAGCTACCTCATCACCCCACTCCACTTTTCCAGGTGCTTCCAGAAAACATTGATCTGATGGTATGTTTTTCTTTGTGCACTAGCGTCAATGGGAGGAGTGGTGGGGGAAAGCTCAAATTGCAAATTAAATCAGGCCGGTGGGGGAGGGTGGGAGGCGGATTGTGGGACTGGGAGCAAGAACAGATCCAGGACCTCTGGGACTGAGAGCTTTAGCTCTGCAATTCCAGCTCAAAGCAAAGGAGGAAAAGAAAGGGACACAAATCTGAAGAATGAAGTGAGAATAACAAAGTTGGTTCTTTTGTGTGCCAGAGCAATGAAAAAGGGACCACTTTATTGCCATGGCCCTCACAACCCAGACCTCCATCCAGGACGGGAACCGTTTTGAAGCCACCTTCTGTCACCATCAGTTCAGTGCGTGTTAAGACCAAAGGAGTTAAGACTTCGGCAAAGTCCTTAAAGCAAGAGCGCCTTGTGGTAAGAACTGCTCACATGGCCATACCCTATGACACCCTCATCTGACAGGGACCCCTGTTGTGTTGGCAATATTGCAACCGCACATCATACCCTACATCCAGCATCAACAAGATTGACAGTCTCAACACACCTGATTCTCCCTACTCCCTGCACACATCTGGGCGGGGCTCTGGCTGCTCATCTCTGCAACAGTACATCCTTGTTACTTACCCAAGAGAATGCCACTCCTATTCCCAGATCAGTGATTCATTTAGCTTAGTCACTAAGTCATAGTAGATCTCTCTTAAATTAGCGGGATAGAGAAGCCATATTCCAACCACTTTCTAGGTTGTATAATCTCTAACTCATTACTGTCCAGTATCTGTCAGAAGCTTACCAAAGTTTCCCTGAAGGACATGCCAGTATACAGAACGTTTGCTTATAGTGTTCTAAATAGACACCTGGATTAACTCATGCCATCAGAGCCATGCATGCAGGAATTATCTGTTATCGCCGTCCCTGTTCTCCTTCCTCCCACGTAATCGGAGTTGCTGTTGCTGGGTCTGCAGCGGCATTATTGATCTACATAAAGGGCATGTCAAGAAGTAGCCTGGTGATGTTCAGTTCGACTTTGGCTTGTTGCAAGGGCATTGCAGAGGCACTGCTCATGGCATTACATGATGCCCCCTTTAGGATGTTCCTACGGGCAACTTCTTTCTCCCCTTAGTTATATGAATAGTTGTATTTTCTCTGAGAAATTGACCTTTCCTGTTGACACTGTGAATTGTGTAACTAGTCAAGACTCCTTTTCCACATCGACTCTCAGAAAGGTTAGCAGCCGATCGGTGACTCATCTAGCCGATTGGTGACATAACACCCCTTGGAAAGAGTCTCTCTTCCTGTATGCTTTGATTTCCCATACTCAGTCTTGTTTCTACGTGCTCCCACGTTCTCCCTCCTTCTCTTCCAAGGAGCAGAATCTGCCTCCCTAACATTCAGGGCAGGGAGGCGCCGAGCAGAACTGTTCTCCTGCATCATCCTTGCTCCAAACAGGCACAGAAAGATCTAGGCCTCTCATGCCAACTCCCCAGGCAGGTGGCTCACTGCTTGTACTCAGTGGAGGAGTGGGGCAGCAGGTAGAGAGAGGACAGGGTGTTATATTAGTGGAAGTCACTCCCCAGGAGTTGAGAAAAAGCATTGTCCTTTAAAAGCATTTCCATTTTGCAGAAAGTTAGGAAGTATAGACAACTGGAAAACAATGTAATTCATCAAGGAGGAGAATGACGTTTGGAGGGGTGGTTGACACATGAATGACCAGTGCTCGGGTTCTGGAAGTAAGATTTTTAGAGTCCAGATCTTGGGAAGATTTTTTTTTTTAATTTTCAAATTAATTAATTTATTTTCTGACTCACACGCACACAAAAAAGAACAAAACAAAAACTAAAAGAACCCTGCCCAAGCAAGGCTGCCTTCTGAATGGGCAGGGAGACCAGCCATCCTGGGTGAGGGGCTCTAGTGCAAGCCATAGACTTAGTGCACCTCTGGTTGAGGCAGTATGCTGCACCAGAAGGCTCCATCAGCTGCCAGAAATCAAGCGGAGTGGCAGGGTTCTGTGCTCCAAGGCCCTACGATGAATGTGGCCAGGGCTACCGAGCTGAGCTGGCAACTGGAACAGAGCAACGGGTCCTCCAAGCCTGAGATGGCAGCAGCAGGGGAGCTGCCCCCATCCCTACGGCAAGTCCAGGGCTGTAACTAAACCCTGGAACTCCAGGTTAGAAACATGTCCTCAATTTATAGATCAAAATTGAGTTTCCAAAATCACAGCCACAAGGGGCAGAAATACTGCCTGTTCTCACCCAAAGGAATACACAATAAGGAGAGACAAAGGCAGACAGGATCTCTGAGAAGGTGACATTTCAATAGAATTTTCTTTCAGTGTGAGTTTTTCCTTCTGATTGTAATGATGGTTATCTTGCTGTTTCCAAAACATAGCAGTACATTTTGTCAGCCGATAGACTGTGGAGTTAATGTATAACAGTAAGTAAAAATTGGATGGGGGAAGGGGAAAGATGACATAAGCTGGTGTCTACACCTTTATATTAATTAACTTGATTTTACAGTGTAATGTAGTTTTGTAGTTCATCATTATCACAAGCATATACACTTCTGTTGTTAATAATAATTGTGTTATTGTAAGGGCTCCCTTATAGCACCTTCCGTGTGGTCTATTCTTCACTATAGATTAACTATATATATATGTACTCTGGTTATAATTTTGTTTCTTTTAAATATTTTATTATATTGAGATAGCTGGACATCTTAAAAATTATCTTTAAAGGTTTAATAATACTTACTATGTGTAAATGTCTAAACAGAGAACTTGCTGCAGGAACTTTTAAATCAGTCATTTAACTTATCCAATTAATCATAGTTATTTTTTGAAATCTGTGTCATTTGGTGGGAACAGCACACATGCCTCACTCAGTGGAGTACACAGTGATAAACCGAGTGTTTAGCCAGTCTGAAAAACGCGATATGAGCGTTGCTGTCTGATTTCTATTTATGAACGATTTCACAACTTAAAATTTGTATTTGTACAGTGTTTTTGTGCAAAGTTTATTTTTTGATATCTGTAAAACATTTCAAATACTAAGGTTTCACATAACAAGGTTAAATTGGATTTCCAGGCTCCCCTGCCCCACCCCCACCCCCAGCCAGGGTAATTCGTTAATTAAGGTTGCACCCAGTGAATGCTTCCCGGAAAGATTTCTGACCTTCCATGGGGTAACCCTGTGTGTGCTGACGGAACATATGGTGTGTGCTTGGATCTGCAGAAAACATCAGGACCCTTCTGTGTGGGAAATGGGACAGGGGACAAAATGAGTCGTGTTCCCATTCTTAAAGTTCATGCACTACAAAGCAATTCATATATTATACAAGACTTTAATAAAAACTCTAGAGCATTATTCTTTTCATTTAAGAATTGTTAGGTGAAATATTTTTGCAATAGTTTTGCAATTATAACCATAGTCACCATGCGAGCTAGTAATTTTTGAAAAATTATTCTTATAGGATATAGAATTATTATTATAGGTATATAGTATTATAGACTAGGTGGGGAGGAAAGAATCTTCTGGAACTTCCCATTCCTCTCCTCTACAATCTGTTTATTTGACTAAATTGCACATGAAGTTTAAAATAAATGCCATCAGAGAAGAAAATAATGTAATATATTCATTGTTTTATTATTTTATTCTCTTTTCCCTTGGCTTGGTTTGATAAAGTAGGCAGTTACTAGTTCTGCAGAACACTGTAGAAAGCCAGCAGTTTGCTCACTTGGCCACAAGGTCGGGGTGGGCACAGAAACACAGAGATCGGGCATCTGGGCACACGCGTGGTCTTCAGAGGTTGTCCAATAATATTTATTGTATTTTGAGTGATTGTGTTGACAGAAAAGAATTTCCCTTACACTGGATCTTTGTTTCATAATATGAATAACTTTAAAATAAACTTTAAAAAGATAATTGAAATCATATATTATAATTACTTGTTTTATTTTAAAATTCAAATTTTCACTTACCATAAAAATGAATTCATCTTTAGATTCTCCTGTCAGAGAATTTAAATTGAAAATATGAATAATAGCCCATTTAAAATTCAACTGAAAAGTGGTTGTTACTTTCTACAGTATTTTATTTTGAGTAGTTTGATGATAAATTGAATACTTTCAGTATATTTAGAACTGAAAATATTTTAGTGAAAATAATAATTACTACTTGAATAAATGAACATTTTTATTTGCAAGACCACTTAGGGGTTTATGCTTTGTCTCATTTATTTTGTTGGAGGATGATTATAATATTTTATTTGGAGAATTTATGATATTTCAGTATCATTTCACTTAAGGACCTAAGATATTACCATGGAGATCAGGAAAAGGTGAATTTGAGATTCGTGTCAATTATTATTCTTCCCTAGACATTTTCAGTCATGGGGGCAGATGCTAGGTCCTCACCACAGGTAATATCTCCATGGTGGCAGCAGAAGAATTGTCATCCTTGACTTTTGGGAGCACACACAGCAGCCATCTTACCCCTCGCTGCTTGGTGTTGCTTTATCGCATCTGCCAGGGTTTCAACTGTGGGTTTCTCTCCAGTTCCCATTAGGAGCTGGGGCCAGTCTTGAAATGCAGGTCATTTGGCCAGAGTCCTGACACTGCCCAGACATGGGTCTTATCCCCAAGAAAACTGAACAATTTGGTATGTTGTCGTTCATCCTAATATCCATTATGGCAGATATCAATTCTGATGCTTGGTGCTATGAGTTCTGTTACAGAACTTCTTCACACTGATGCTCAAAGCCAGAATTAAACCCAAGGCAGCCACACCATTTAGACACTGGTATTGCACTGTCGGCTTCTCTTTTGGATCTAGTATCACCAACTTCTCATTTTCAACAGCTCTGATTTCTTCAGGCCTAGAGTCTCCAGTTTGCAGCTTTCTCCTCAAACCCTAAGGGTATGTTTCTGTAAGTTACAACACATATCGATTATTTTTAGAAATGTACTTTCATGGATGGTGGTATTTAAAGTTTTCTTCATTTAATATCCTTTGTTTTCCTCAGTGTAATCTCTTTTTGTTCACCAAGAAAACTTGAACTGGTAGCCCTGGCTGGTGTGACTCAGTGTGCTGTTGAGAGACAGCCTGTGAACTGAAAGGTCACCAGTTTGATTTCCGGTCAGGGTGCATGCCTGGGTTGCGGGGCCAGGTCCCCAGTTGGGGGGGTGTGTGAGAGGCAGCCAATTAATGTTCCTCTCGCTCTCACACATCGATATTTCTCTCCCTCCCTTTCTCTCTCTAAAAATAAATAATAAAATCTTAAAAAAAAAAAGAAAATCTGTACTTTTAAAGAAAAGTTTTTTTGTCTTCTCATATTTATTCATGTATTATATATTACTTTTAAGTTGCATATCTGATCAAATTTACATAATCTGTGGTGTCTCACTGAATTGATTTAATACTAACCAAGTGTAAAGAGTTCTTATGTTTTCTTAACCTGTGCAACTCTATCACAGAATTAAGGTACACTGTTATTTAGGTTTTTAAAGATTTTGAAAATAGCTTGAGAATCTCCTTCACCAATCTCAAGTGGGATTCATTCCTTTGTTGAATATATGAGTATATATAAATATATATGAGTATATATAAATATGAGGAATAGAAAAACAAGTACCTACAACCTGTGTCATGAACTATTGTGGAGTCAAGTTAATCTAATGGCTAAAATTGTATGATGAGCCCATATTTGGTTTCATGCCACCGGAATTGGTGGGCGTGTTTCTAGGCAACCTAGAGTGTAATCCTGGTGGTCTTTTCTCTAGTTGAGAACGTGCAAGTGAATTCTGATTGAGAGACATAGCATTTTCATCTGGTTTACATTAAATAAGTCATAAGAATATTTTAAAGGTAATTTTTATATTAAAATTAGAAAGATTTCAATCCACAATTTTAGATCCTTATACCATCATTGGAAGAGCTAGGAGAATAAACATTAGGAAAGCAACAAAAAAAGATTTCAGACTAATGCACCCATGTAGCTGGTTGATAAGAGATCGATAAGAAAGCAGTGCAATTGGTAGGTACCTTCGGAAATTTCCCGCCTAATAGCTTTGTCTCAGCCGTAAAGAGAATGTTCCTTGAGTGCTCTCCAAAAAGTCATTATGTAACTCATATAAGCAAGTCCGTTTGTCTTGCCTTTGAGTAATCTTTCCAATGTTTTCAACAAAAGCATAGTTCTTTGGAATTCCTGATGTATTGTAGCCTTCAAAAATTTTAAAGTTTAATGTAGATATTTTCATATAACAATAACTGATACAATTTATCACAACAAGATTTGCATTTGACATCTTCATTCATACCATTCCTGGAGCTTTCATTTATTTATGTAGATCTAAGTTTCTGTCTGAAATCATATCCCCTTTCCTGAAAAACTTTTTTTTTATTTTTATTTTTTGCAGTTCTTATAGGACAGATCTGCTAGCAATGAATTCTCTCAGCTTTTGTTTGTCTGAAAATAAATCCTTATTTTTGTCTTCATTTTTGACAGAACTTTTCTGAGTGTAGAAGTCTGGTTCAACAGTTTCATTTTAATGCTTTGAAGATATCATTTCATTGTTTTTTATCTTGCATAGTTTTTGACAAAAAAAAAAACTGCTGTAAATTTTTACTTTGTTTCTCTGATATGTTTTTTACTTTGGAATGCCTTCAAGAGTTGATCTTTGCTTTTCAACAGTAGTCTATAATGTTCTTTGGGTGTTTGTTGTTTCTCTCTCTCTTTCTCTCTCTCTCTCTCTTTCTGGAACTTACGGAATTTGTGCTTTAATACCTTTTATTAGCCTTCGACCATTATTTAAATTTTCTCTTTTGCCCCATTCTCTCTCCCTTCTCGTTCTGAGACTCCAGGCCATTTGATACTGTCCCACAACTCTTAGGTGTTCTGCTAGTAATTTTGAATTACGTTCTCCTCTTTGTTTTAGTTTGGGGAATTTTTTTTTTACCTACCTTCAAATTCACTGATTGTTTTCCTTAGCTGTATTGAATCTACTGATGGGTCCACCAAAGAAATTTTTTTCATCTTTGGTATTGTCCTCTTCATTTCTAGTATTTCCATTTGACTCTTTTTTATATTTTCCATCTCTATGCTGAAATTCCCTCTCTGTTATGTGTCATGCATGTTGTTTACCTTTTGTCCTACGTTCTTTAACATTTGAATTATAGTTAGTTTAAAATCCCCATCTGATAGTTCCAAGACCTGGTTCATCTTTGAATCTGGTTTTGTTGATTGCTTTGCCTCCTGACAATAGATTCTTCTCTCCTTGCCTTTTTGTATGTCTCACAACTTTTTATTGAGTGCCAGACATTATGTGTAGACTAGTAGAGATTGAAATAAATAGTGTTCATACCTGCAAATGGCATGTCTTTTCTTATATTGGACTGTTGCTCTGAAAGGCTGAGCCAATATAGCCGAACTTGTATTGAATTGAGTTAGGTTGTGGCTATATTTCTAGTGGACCACCGCCTAGATTTTGTGCGTGTGAGTGTGTATGGTAGGTGTGTGCTTAGAGTGGGGGCAAGAATAACAGAGCACTCTCTCTGTGTCTTGCTCCGCCCTTAGCTTTCAGCAGAACCTGCCCACCTGTGCCACAGAGTGGGTCTCTCTTTATGTATGTGAACCTCCCTGGGTAATAGAATGCTATTGCCTGGTACTTCATAAGTGAGGGCAGAGATGATGTTCCCTTGTTCGAATCAAGGAACTCTGGAAAGTGCTGTATGGCTGGCTCTCAGAGGTGATCTTTTTCAGGATCTCTGCCCCTCCTCCCTGTGGTGGTCTGTCTCTGCCTTGTGTCTGAAGTTGACCTTGTTTAGGTGTTTCCTATCCCTGCTGTAATACTAGGAAACTCCACTGGGCATGAGTACAGCCTCTAAGGCCTAAGACTGTTCACAACCCCTCATCCAGAGGAGGAGAATGTTGCTTTTATTTTTCCCTTGCCACAGTATGCTTTCATCTGTGACCTATAAGCAGGAGCTTTGCTGCCCTCCCCAGCCCTCTGTGAAGTGGGTAGAGCTTGGTGCCTAACAGTTCTCCGCTGATCACCTTCTTTGAGTCCGATTGGCCAGAGAGTTTGCTTTCCCTCTTCCAGGGGGTTAAGACTTTTTCTGCCTTAGGATCGAAGGGCTTGAGAAAGGTACTTTTCTCCTAGCAGCAGCTGATCCTCTCCTCAAGCCAGCATCATCATAAGTCTTCTGCCCTGCCCTCAGTTTTTCTCGTTAGCATCCGGTAGGAGACAGTGAAAAAGGCTGTGAGCATGCACTCTTTTTTCAACGTGTGGCCCCGGCTACTTCAGACCACTCTACTAACCATACTTGCCCTTCCGTAGTTTATATTTCAGCTTATTTTTCTTACCTGCTTGTGTTGCTACTGGCGTGGTGCCGCTTCTGCTGTAGGTGAGACCGTCCGTGTGTCATGACTGTCCTTGGAGAGGCTCACTCCTCCAGAATGCAGGTTACTTGGCTGTGACTTCGGTTCTCTGATAGGTTCAAGAAGAGCTGCCATTTTGTAGTGTATCTGAATTTTTCTTGTTGTTAGTCTGGGAATAGCATTTTTTGCATCCTATGTGGGAGCTAT
Source organism: Mormoops blainvillei (assembly GCA_004026545.1). Classification (NCBI taxonomy): domain Eukaryota; kingdom Metazoa; phylum Chordata; class Mammalia; order Chiroptera; family Mormoopidae; genus Mormoops; species Mormoops blainvillei. The sequence continues at coordinate 100,738 of PVJD01003938.1, read as the reverse complement.
AAGCCTAAATTTCTTGCATAAAACAAATGTATTCTTATACAAACTTTGCTCAATAAAGAAATGTCAAAAGAAGAAAGTAAAAAAGAATCCTGCCACCCAGAAATAATCATTTAAAACCCCTTGTGACCATCCTTTCAGGCAAACCTTGATACAGATTTGCACACACAGCAAGATTTGGGGAACTTCCTTCAATACCATTGAATATATATAATCACTCATATGCAGTATTTCACTACATAGATGTAGCACAATTTAGTTAACCAATTTTTATCAATTTACTGGTGTCTTCCTGAAATATTGTTTGTTTCTATTCTTTTGCTGTTATAAACAATGGCTTCATCACATTTAATAGAGACATTTCCATCATAGATGAGTTTTGATCACAATTTTTTTAGATTGGATAATTCGACAGAAGATGTGTACGCTGCTTCTACATACCTGACTTCCTGCAGTGAACATAAAGTCTAGGACAGTCTGAAAGCAGGTGAAGAGGCCAAGCCCACAACAAGTTTGGTGGGCTTCCAGGCCTTTGAGAAGATATGCTCGAGATGTGCATATCACCTGGACCCTCTGGGATTCCATAGGGCTTCATAGCCCAGTCATCTGCCAAAATGTTTCCAGGCCCTGGATAGACACGGAGGGGCACTCTTGGGGCATATCAAATGATGAAAGTCATGTCTTATTTTTGAAAGAACTCCTTAGCATAATGATTTTGTTAGAAGCAAATTCATTAGTGCTATAGGTAGATAAATGTTTTGTTTTGACTTCTGGACCACATAACAGTTAGTGCTTGATTGCATATAGCCTTACATTTTAGCCTCAATGTTCCTGCTTCTCAAGCCTCTTCTCTCCAAATTATAAAAACATGAGGCTGGCTCTCCTCCCTCCATGTGATTGTGTCACTCCTTTCTCGTACCACCTACCACACACTGACACATTACTGGTGTTCAAAGAGTTGTTCGCTTAGGAGGTCAAAAGAAAAAAATGTTAAAATAAAAGTCAGGATTAATGAAGTTTTAGGGACAGGAGGTCATCTTTCTTCAGGATGAGTTAGAAAGATTGTTTTAATAGTAATATGGTTGATGTTTTAAAGGAGAAAGAGGCAAGGAGGCATTAAGGCCAGAAAGAATGGTACAAGTTTCAGAAGAATTATGTTTGTAGAAATTAGGAGAAATGGAAGAATGTAATGGTTCCTTCATTGCCAAGAAAAAAGAGAAAGAAGACATGATAAGGAATATGATTGTTTTACTGTAGTTAATAAACATAATTGTACTTCTGCTATGACAAAGCTTGACTGTTGATTCTTAATTTATAAGATTATATATTTATTAGATGTTGTTTTTTTAAACATTTTAAGTGCTTAAGATAAGAAGCAAATTTAAGAATTACAACATCTTCCTTGGCTGGTGTGGCTTAGTGGATTGAGCGCTGGACTGAGAGCCAAAGCGTCGCTGATTCGATTCCCCAGTCAGGGCACATGCCTGGGTTGTGGGCCAGGTCCCCAGTGGGGGGTGTCTGAGAGGCAACCACACATTGATGTTTCTCTCCCTCTTTCTCCCTCCTTTCCCCTCTCTCTAAAAATAAGTAAATAAAATCTTAAAAGAATTATAATATCTGTTATAAAGAAACCTTATTTCTTCATTTTATGAATTTTCAGTTATATATATATATAAATTCAGAAGAAAATGAGAAATATTTGTAAGAAATTATTTCTAATCACAACTTTTGATTATTCTTATAATTGTCAATTTACATCTTCCTACTTAGGAAGCTATCTACTTTTATATTAATATTACCATTTATTTTCACCTCTAGCTATTGTTTAGCAGTCTAATATTTGCACCTGTCAATGAAGTAGCCACATAAAGACCAGCATGTGTATTCCAGAGAAAATGGAATGTCAGCAGCTGATAAAACAAAATGATAGTTTAATGTAGACAGAGCCAGGATTCAATAAAATGTACTGTAGCCAAGTTGAAAGTTCAACTCAAACTGGAGAGCAAACACTTTAGTCCACTGAGGTACCCTTTTTTTTTTTTAACTGTAAAGAGAAGCTATCTTTGTCATTGTCATTGTCAGAGTATTGTCTTTTGGAGAGATTGAATAAGTATTTGCTTTACAGAAAATATGCTTTAGCACAGTCTTATCTCTGTTACAGAGTCGATCATTTTATGAGAGTCAGAAAAAGGGAACCTTGAAAATTGGAACTAATTTTTACTGTGTGTGAACTTAAACACATCTTTTTAAAAATAAACTTTTAATTTCTGATAAGACTTTGGATGTGGTTAAATAAATAAATATAAATGTCTTTCTACATTGAAGCTTATTTTGTTTTACCAGTTTGTTTTTCTAACTTTATATGGATTAATCTAATCTTTATAGGGATTAATTTGGGTTACTTTTTTTTTTCCTGTTAGCATACTGGTAAATGCCTTCCAAACCTTGCAGCTCTTATCTCAATGAGATCCTGGATCCATGTTAGCCAAATAACAGTGAAATCACTCTGAACTCCTTGTGCCCTGGGCAGAGAGGCATTTCAAGTGGATCATGACTTTTGAGGACAGATAGGTACAAGGATCCCAATAAGTGCATGCCTTCAGTCACCTTGGTGAAACCTACTTCTTCGAAGCCAAGGGAGGCTAATGATAACTAAGACTTTTCACTGTTTCTGTTAAATTGGTGTTGCTGTGCCTTAAGCTTTCTCTTTGGCTAGCTTCCTGCATTGTGAGCCTTGGGAAGACTGAGTCATGGTGCTGGTGGTGTAGGTGGTAGTTTTTCCTAGGAAGTTTGAGATACAGTGCAGACAACAAAGGGCACAATTATTTGGATATATCTAGAACTACCAAAGGGCTCTTCAGTACTGTGGGGACTGATGGAGTAGGAGTTAGAGTTTAGAGAACTAAGAGTGATGTGTTAGGGCTCAGGTTCAAGATTAAGTCAGTCCTGAGAATTTTCTTATCGACCGGGGATAAATCAGAACAAGAACTCAGCCCTGCCTGGGCACAACCCCTGTCCCTGACCTTACGCTTTTCCATTTCTACAAATTTCGTGAATGGCCTTATTCAAGTCTTCAGCGGATGACTCAAAATTCTGCCTCCAGAACTGACTCCACTTCTGAGTTCCAGGCCTTTGTCCCAATTGCCTATTGTATGTTTTTATGTGATTGTGCCGTGGGTACCTGAAACTCAGTGTCTGAAACCACATTTACCAAATTCTCCAGAAGGAAGGAAACAAAAAAGGAAGGAAGGAGGGAAGGAAGGAAGGGAGGGAGGGAAAACTAGCATACAATATAATCCCTATGTTTATTATTTTTTCTTATCATAGTGAATGGTACCATTCTCCATCCAGTTGCTTGAATAAGAAATTATAGGCAGTTCTATTGACACTCAAAGAGTGCCCTAAATTCTACCTCTTTCAAAATTCCTTTCAAATATCCTTCTCTATTTCAGCCCTGTTTTATTTTCTCTTGTATCTTCAATGCTTAGAACGTTTCCTGGCACATAGCAGGAGTTCAGCAAATATTTAGCAAGTGAAAGAACAAAGAAAACAAACAAAGCCATTGGCCCTGTAGGAAACAGTTAATTTAGGAAACAGACACAGATCTTAAGAGACATGTTTAAAATAAACATATTTTGGGAAACATTCAAGAGAAACTTTTATCCAGTAAGCAGGCTGCTATGAAAAAGAAACAGTCTGAGGAAAAGAACAATTTCTTGGAAATAACAAATTTTTTTAAATGGTAATGAACACATTGAAAAATAAAACTGACACAGCTGAAGACCTAAGTAATAATCTGGAAGACAGAGAAAAGAAGTCTCTTAGAAGTAATGCAAAATAGCAGACAGAAATAATGAGAAAAGTTAAAAGATATAAAGCAACGCGTTCAAAAGGGAAAAAATATTCAAACACAAATTCTCATATCCAGCTGAAGTCTTAATTGAGTATGCAAAAAAAGATATACATGACAATATGGACACAATAAAAAGGAGAAAATAGCTAGACTCAAAAGTGCGGAAAGCTAGAAAAAAATTAGAGTTGAAACATTAAGCAAACACTTGAAGGAGAGTTCTTTCAGTGGCAAAATTTAGTAACAAGTTTGCATATCCTTCTTTATGGATAGTTATATTGCTTGGTCCTGTAGTAAATAATATTTACATGAACACACTGTTAATGTTACTTATTAGATTTCAGCTTTTGAGTCAATATGTGCATAAAGCATGGAGGATTTAATTAAAGTTAGAGAACAATTCCATAGACATTGGCAATGTAAAAATAACTTTCCTTCTAAAAACTGGGAAGTTGGATGAGTGAAGATGTTAGAAAACAAAAAAAAACTAAATAAATTTCCTATTTTTTACCCTGACTGTTGTGGTTCAGATGATTGGACATCACCACAAAGTGAAAGGTCGCTGGTTTGATTCCTGGGTTGCAGGTTCAGTCCGTGGCCCAGTCGTGTTAGAGAGGCAATTGATCAACATTTCTCTCTCACATCAATGTTTCTGTCCCTCTCTTTCTCCCTTCCTTTCTTAGACTCTAAAAATATATAAATAAAATCTTTAAAATTTTTCCATTTTTCACAGCAAAGAGTTAATATATCAAGCATACAAGTTTCCATAAATTGAAATCATAATAAAGGCAACAACATCTGCAAATAAAAAATCAGGCATGTGAGAGGTCATAAAGAGGGTAGAAGGTAATGTGAATGCTCTAAAATATTAAATTTTTTTGCGGGGACCCCAAATCAGTAAAGGCTATTATTTATTAAGAATGATAACAGTGAGAAAAATTAAAAACCAAAAACACCTTGGCTTCTGGGAAGTAAGATTTTTATGCTCATGTACACTATCCTTTTTTTTTTTTGAGAAAATAACAAATGTTTATTTAAAGGCTTTTGCATGTAGGTTTAGATATAAAAAGAATTTCTTCAAAGAATTTCCTAGGTGTCAGAGCACCCTGTTGCCTGTAACGTAATGTGCTGAAGCTCTTTGAATAAAGTCATAGAGTAGTTTTTAAAATGTATTACACATTTATAATTATTACAAATTATTCAATCATTTGTAGCATGTCAGTGGAGTGAAACAGAGATAAAAGTCAGTCCACATTCTTATTTTTAAGATAAATTTACTGCAAAGTCATGTTCTAAGTAAAGATATTGTGATAAGACCTAAAGACGTAAGCTCATGTTTGATTCACATTTAAGCGGAGGGAGAGAGGTGCCCACGGCAACTCCACATCCCCTAGTTCAGGAAGCATCAATGCACACCACTTCCAACAAGGCAGTAAGCTAGGTCCTAAGGAGACTGTTCTGTTTTCTGGTTGAAATAACTGCTGAAAAAATAAACTTTGCTTAATGGTTCCTTTATTCTTTTTTTTCTTCTTCCTTTCATTATTCTCTTGCAGAAGGGAGAAAAGTAACCACAACCTCCTTCCTTCCTAAAGCCTTCCTCGGGTTTTGCTTGGAAACTTGGAGACCAAATTTGTCTATTATGTCATAGTGACAGGATCAAACATGTCCACACGACAAATTGCAATATCCGCATGACACGGAGGCTTTGCTGCACCCACAGCATCAATGACAACCTACTTATTTGAAGCACTACACAAAACTTTGGACTTTAAGGCAAACTCATAGGGATTATATCGAGTCAACATTTAATTATGCATGGATTGGTCATTTGCATGAAATATTATTAGCTCCATGGGAAACACAAAACAAGGAAGATTGTCTTCCACTAACTGTAGCTGTCTTTTTTGTTGATGCATTAGCACGGAAACCCCCTTGCTGCAGCTTCTGTTTTTACAGTGTCAAATCTATTTTTGAACTTTTCTTAAGTCAGTTACAAATTCCAAAACGTTTTGGCAGTCTTGGCAACATTGGCTCCCGGAAAGCAGCTGCAGCTCTCCCTCAGTCCCCCGTCAGCCTTTCTAGGCTGCCCTCTATACTACTGTGCTTGCAGCTTATTTTTAAAATGTGCACTTACATTATCTATCATTTAAAAATCTAAGGTAATATGGATTGAAGAAGTTGATAGGTTAGTGTATAGAAATAAACAGTAATGTATGTGAAGTGTCTGACACAGGGTAGGCACTCAATTAATTATAGTTCTTATGGATGTTATTACAAAATTTTTTCTTTTTATATGTGGTAGCTAATGTCAGTTGGGTTCTCTCTGACCCTTCGGATATTAGTAAAATTGGATCAAACCAATTTTGTGCTTCGTAGCAACCTAGAGTATGTCCAATGGTTTCTGCAGATGCCACGACATCTTCTGGTGGTTGTCGCTGTGAATGGGCTCTTTCTTCAGCTGGCCTAAGTCAGTTTCTGGGTTTCATTGTACTCTGCTTCCCATCCCAGTTCACATTTTGCTTAATCAGATGCTGAATTCAATCCAGTTCTGTGATTTCTACTAAAAACACCCACTCCCATGACACCTTTGTGCGTGTAAGTTTAAGGAGATTGAAGGTTAATTGACAGAAACAGTTTACATCACCAAGATGCCATTTCAGATTGAATATTGGACATTACCCTGGCCACTGGTCAGCCGTGACTTGATGACATACCAGTGCCTCTAGTCTTGTGGTCTTGCCTCACCATTTTCTCCTTCTCTATCTCTCTTCCCAGCCCACAGTTTTGATTGCTTGGCGGGGCGGGGCGGGGGTTGTGGGGGCTCGAGGTCCCTTCTATTTTATTCTGCAGGACTCTCTGACTCTTGCTCTCAGACCTGGCTCCAGACCCTCCTTGGCAGACCCTACCCCATGAAGAAGGGCAACAGATCAAGGGTTTTTTGGGTCACAGAATCTGCTAGAGAAGGTAGTGGTGGCAATGAGGAGCGTTTTTCTCTGTCTGTTGTTCAGGAATAGAGCAATAGCTAACCAAGCAGATTTTTATATTCAGTACATTTTCTCACTGCCATCTACTCTCCTCATCATCAGAAAGGTATAGTAGCAAAAATTCACCTTGAGTATCATTGAAAATAAAAGACTTTTTAAAGCTTGTGTCTTCACAGGTAATAACTGCCCATTTCATTTTTTGAAAGTATAATGCTAAAATTTGACCAATATATAATTACAGAGTAATGCATTTTAAAAAACCGTAGTGAGAAAGTTGGTTTTAATGGGCTGTAATTGCCCAATAGCAAATGCAATATATGAACACTGAGTTTCATAAATTCGATAAGGCAGAGAAGACCCTTGTGGGACTATGGTTGGCATATTTTAAGTCTCGGTTGCCTTTCTTTAAGCTGCAGAGAAACCACATCTTTATCCATGAATTTGAAATGTTATACAGGTGGGGCAAAAGTAAGTTTACAGTTGTCCATATAGAAAATAATACAATAATTAATAAATAAAAACAAAAATAAACTCTGTGTTTCATGTACTCACAACTGTAAACCTACTTTTGTCATGCCCTGTATTTACCTTGGTTTATTTCTTTGCCAGGTTAAACCTGAAACAACTGTTGAGACACATGAAGAAGAGATGGCAAAAATAGCAGAGATTAAGGTATGATAATGACTAATGTGACCATCATTATTAACCTAATTATTGTTCATATTGATGCTGGCTATTCTTAGAAAGTAACAATGACTTTGATGGAGAATTAGTCTCATAAAGAGAAAAAGGACAAGATTGTCTCTATAGTACGATTTGGGATATATCCCTGCCACACTCAAAGAAATCTCTCTTATTCTTGAAATGCCTACAATTCCCCTATTAGAGATTCATTCCTTTTGCTAAACATTTCTCCCATGTAAAATGTAAATAATACTGAAAAATAATAAAAAGCTCTAATGTGATTGAGTTGGTCAGATCCTTTCCCAAGAGCAGTTTTGATAGAAAGAGAAAATAAACTAACTGAAAGAAGCTGCTGACTATGATAAAGAGCTGGAGAGGACACAATAAATCAGGGAAAACAGGATTTAGGAAAAGGGGTACCTGGTAGGGGGAGGAGTGATGGAGATAAATTTGGGTACTTCATAACGTTGTCTAGAGCTGACTGCCTTTCAGTGAATCATTTACAGGCAATGGAGATGTGTGATCTTAAATTCTTCTAATTTATGGGAATTTGCAAGTAAATGTAACTCACTGTTCCCTCAAATTATTTTTGATAGTTAGAATGTGCATGCTATAGATTAGAAATAGTCTTTCAGATTTATGGAGGAACAGGGTGTATTGTTCATGGAATTAACTTTGTGATGTATTTTCTATTGAAAGGTTGAAGAAAAACGTGTTTTGGAGAAGCAAATAGAAATGTTAAAGGCTAGTTTAGAGTCTGAGAAAAAAAAGGCAGAAAGGTACTGGAAATAATGATTCATAACTGTTCATTTGAAGCTAATACAAAATTTAACCATCTATAAATTTATCACAGGTTTAAAAAGGAAGCAGAACGGATAAGCAAAACCTGGGAAAACAAATTCTTCATTCTCAGGAACAGGTATAGTGTGTGATATATACAAATTCTAGTTATAAAAATGTGACTAATAATCTTTTACAGAAATGAGGAAGGATTTTTCTCTACATACTAATTAATATAATATGCCCTCATACACTTTTAACAAGAAATGCAAAATAATTGACCTAAAATAGAAGAGTAATCAAAGTCACTTCAAAGACAAAATAATTTAAAACTCTATTTCATTCCTAATCTCAGTGTTTCAACTTTCAAAGTGTCAACAGGACAGTGACTATTGATACCTACTTTAATCAGACCTACATAGCCATCTCCCTTCATAGGGCTGTTAGAATGTTTTCCTGCTCAATTACCCATAATCACATTTAGTTGGTCTATATTTGCTTTGTAAAGTTGCTTGATATGCTAGATCCCCTTCCCTTTTTCAGACAAAACCACACCAACTCCTTAATTCTCAGATCTAATTTTCATTTATATAATTATTTTAATTTATTTTCCCTATGTCATCTTTGTCTTTTCAAAGATGGAGAAAGTGAAAAAAAAAAAATGGAGAAAGTGACATTGTAAAATTCTGAAAAAGCTAAAAGCAATCCCAAGTTTAAAAAATGCTTATTTTTCTCTTGTCCTAACATGTTAACATTAAAACTCCATATTCTATTCTCTTGGTTCCTGCCATAATTCCCTGCAGATTCTCTTTTTTGTCACACAGTGATAATTTCTTTGCAAGATTTTCTCACAGTCAAGCATCAAGACAGGATAGATTCGATGTTGGTCTAAAGTCCTAGGTCACATTTGAGGCTCACACTTGACTCCATGGGGTGATGATGCCCTACATTTGCATTGAATTTCATAAGCATGCACTATGTCTGTGTATAAAATTCTATACGTTGCTGTATACATTACAATAAAATAACCCCAGGTAGCATACTGAGTATCTCCATAGCAGAGATACCACCAGATGATAAGTGAAGGATCTCCTCCTTATGGTAAAATGTTCTTTCCACTCCTGATTGTGTTTCACTTCTGTGCTGATAACTACTCTGCCCTCTGGAAAAAAAAAAAATGTGCCTATTAATACCTACCCTGGCCCCTCACAGAGTTATTATAAGGACAGTATATAGATACAGTTGAAACAAGAGACTGAGAACAAAGGAAAGCTTGTTCTCAGTTTAAATGCATTTAATTTTATTTCCTTGCACATGGACTTTGGGCTACCTCTGAAACTGAGTAGAATGTCTTTCCCTTATTTTCTCTGCAGGATTTACTCTCATCCTTAAAATGTACCTTGTATCTGTCCCTATAGGATTCATTCTACACTCAATGAACATTTACAACAAGAACGTCTTAGTTTTACTTTAAATTGATTTTCTGTTAACCAAGATATTGGTAATCATTTATCATTTAGGCCTCTGCAGATTTTATGCAGATATCTAGCATAAAATATTTAGGACCGCAGGAAGTATTGTTACACACTTTCTATATGTTTTCTTTTTTTTTTATGTTTTTTGGATTTTTTTCATTGCCGTTTAGTCCCCTCATATCCCTCTCCCCACTGTGATCACCACGCTGTAGTCCCTGTCCATGAGTCCTTCCTCCTTTTTGCTTAATTCCTCCACCCACCAACCTCCCCCCTTCATTTAATTGGCTAAATATAGCATAATGTCAGAACATATGTATCATGTCTCTCTGGTTTGGTTGCATCACCAAGTGTTAATTCAAGGTGATAGATGTAAAACATAGCATATATACCCAGAGTGCTGTGTCATGGTATGGCGTGGGGGTTAATTGTACAGTTGCAGACTTGTATGTGCTAAAATGGCTACTTCATTTTACAGTTACAGATCATAGATGAGGAACAATCATTTTTGTTTAATAAAAGAAAAACTTCCCCTTAGCCAGTCAAAGTATCCGTTTAATCCCATGATTTCTCAGCCATTCATGATTTATAGTTAGTACCAGTCCAATTCAGAACTTCTTTCCAAAACTCTTTTTTTTTTCTACTGAGTAGGCTTTATTTCCAGAAAGATTGAACTTAAGCAGGAATGACAAGGGCAGAGCTTAGTCCTTCCTCTTATCATGCCGTGCCTCACTCAGCTGCTGATGTCACCATTGCCTTTTCTCTCGGCATAAATGGTGCACAGGTATGGGACATCAGCCTAGGAATAGATCACTACCTGGGCAATGCCACAGTAATGCAGCCACTCCCACCTCAACCCCAGGAGCTGGTCCATAGGCACCCTTTGAGCCAGGATTCAAAATCAATATTAAAAAATTAATTATATTTCTAGGCACTAACAACCAACTATCAGAAAGAGAAATTTAAAAATAATCCCATTTATAATTGCATCAAAAAGAATAAAATATTGAGGAATAAATGTACCAAAAAAGTGAAAGATCTGTACAATGAAAATTATAAGACATTGATGAATGTAAATAAAGAAGACACAAATAAATGGAAAAATCCTCTGTGCTCATGGATTGGAAGGATTAATATTCTTAAATTGTCCATACTACTGAAAGCCACTTAGTGACTTAATGCAAGATATCAAAATTTTAATGGAATTTTTCAAAGAAATACAAAAAACAATTTTACAATTTGTATAGAACCACAAGAGACTGCAAATAGCCAAATAGCTTTGAAAAAGAACAAAGCTGGAGGCACCATGCTTTCTGATTTCTAACTATAACACAAAGCTGTAGTAACCAAAACAATATGGTATTGGCATAAAAAGTATTGGCATAAAAACAGGCACACAATGGAAAAGAAGAGAGAACCCTGAAATAAATTCACACATAAGGTCAATTAATTTATGACAAAGGAGCCAAGAATACTCAGTGGGGAAATGAAAGTCTCCTCAAGGAATGATATTGGAAAAATTTGACAGCCACACCCAAAAGAATGAAACTTGAGTCCTATCTTACACCGTATAAAAAAGTCGGCTGAAAATGGATTAGGTCTTAAATTTAAGAACTGAAACTATAAATTTCCTAGAAGAAAACACAGATAGTAAACTTCTTGACATTGACCTTGGCAATGAGTTTTTGGATTTGAAGCCAAAAGCAACAAAAACAAAAATGAGCAAATGGAACTAAATCAAGCTAAATAGCTTCTGCACAGCAAAGGAAGTCATCATCAAAATTAAATGGCAATTTACAGAATGGAAGAAAATATTTGGAAATCATATATGTCTCTGCTAAGGGGTTAATGTGCAAAATATATAAAGAAATCATACAACAGAATAACAACAACAACAACAAAAAAAGGCAAAGAACTCCAAAACAATATAATTTTAAAATGGACAGAGGAACTGAATAAACATTTTTCCAAAGAAGACATACAGATGGCCAACAAGTACACGAAAAGATGCTCAACATCATTAATCATATGGGCAATGCAAATCAAAATCATGATGAGGTACCACTTCACACCTGTTAGATGGCTATCATCAATAAATTTTTTTTTAAAAACAAATATTGGAAAAGATGTAGAGAAAAAGGAACACTTGTTTACTATTGACGGGAATGTAAATTGGTTCAGCCACCGTTGAAAGCAATATGGAGGTTCTTCAAAAAATTAAAAATAGAACTACCATATGATCTAGCAATCCCACTTTTAGGTATATATGGAAAGGATATGGAAATAGGATATTAATGATATATCTGCAATCCCATGTTCATTGCAACATTATTCATTATATAATATATTTTTATAAAAGAATCATGTACACATTAGTCTGAAATTTGTCCTTTTTACTTAACACTCTGTTTTGGACATCTTTCCTCATCAAGTCTTTTAGATACATCTCACTCATTTTAATGGCCACACGGTCCTCTTAAATATGTGGTTTATAACTTATCCACATATATAAGGCTGATGAATTTTTCATATAAACAATGCTGCATTGAGTAGTCTTGCATTTTCTTAATATACTATTGCTATTGTTTCTGTGAGATAGATGCCTACAGTAGTTTTCATAGGTCAAAAGATATAGTTTTTTAAATCAAATTTTTAAAAACTTCTAATACACTTAAACTGTCTTTGTACCTTCACTCCAATATTATTTCTCTTCCTTCCTTCTTAGAGGTCAACATTATAAATTTAGAATTTATTCTTCCTTTCACCTTTTTTAACTTTATTAACTATAAATTTAGATCTGAGTAAAGGTAAATAATAAAAGTATTTTTGCATGCTTTAAATGCTTATATAATGTACATTAACAATTATAACATACCAATTTTTTCACTTGTTATAATTTTGAAACTCAAGTTGATTCTTAAGATTTGGTTTACATATTTTAAGTGCTATATAGTATTATATATTATAAATATTATAAATGCTCTACAGGTTACTTATCCTTCCCTTATTGGAGCATATTTAGATTGTCTCCAATATTTCACTAACACAAACAATGCTGCAATAAACATTCTTATTCATATTTCCTGTCTTCTTATACAAAAATTAGTTTAGAAATATACATCTCCAGCAGGAATTTCTAGTCCTAGGGCAATTCTATCAGGATCTACTAGGTTATGCTGCAGTAACAAACAACCTTAACATCTTAGTAGCTTCAAATAACAATGGCTTATTTCACTCATTCTACATGTTCTGTGGCACTGTTTATTGTTATCTTCACTCTAGAATCTAGGCTGAAACAGTATTTTCTACCTAGAATATTATCTTGGCAGAGACAAAAGAGACAGAGCAAACCATGTGCCAGGGACTAAAGTTCTGCCCAGAAGTAACAGAAAGCATGTTCTTTTGGCACTTTATTAACAAAACATGTCCTATCAGCTTAAGTTCAAGGTGATGGTAACATACTGTCCTCTCATGGGAAGGAGCATGACAGGAAAGGAGTCACCAAGAGTAACCCACTTCAGGCGTACACACCTTTGCCATGATTAGGTGAATCAGTGGGGATTTAGTCAGGAAATATCTGAACAAAGAAATTGTATATCAGTAAATATTAGGCAAGACTTCCAGTCAAGATGGAGGTGTAGGTAAACACGATCACCTCCTCTCACAACCACAGCAAAAATTACAGCTAAGTTGCAAAACAACTATCACCCAGAATTGTCAGAAAATCAAGCAGTATGAGCCCAACAACCAAGGAATTAAAGAAGTCACATTCAACCAGATGGGTAAGAAGGGTGGAGAGGTGGGGACACAGAGACATGAAGACCCTGAATAGGCCAGTGCCATACCCGTATGTGGTGGATAAAAATCAGGAGGGATGCCTCAGGAGAAACGGATCCCAGCCCCACACCAGACCACCCAACCCAGGGATCCAGTGCCAGGAAGATAAATCACCATAACTTCTGGCTATAAAAATCAGTGGGGGTTGAGGCAGTAGAAGAGACTAAGGGATTCTCAGGCATCTCCACTTAAGGGACCAAAACAAAAGTAGGACTTAATGCGGACTCATTCCCTCTGGGCTCCTGCACTGGCAGAAGCTGGAATGGTACTAGGGGCATACGGGGAGAAACTGAAGTGTCTGGCATCAGGGTGAGGACCAGGGGACAGCTTCCTCCCTGACAAAACTCCAGAGGCCATGCAGTATCCATTGTCCATTTACTGAGCACTCCCCAACACAGAGCCACAGAGCAGTGACACCATACCCGAGACTCCATCAACCTGGTTCACATGGGTTGCCCTACCCAGGCGATTACCTACGTCTCCACCCCATCCAACTAATGGGAGCACTTTTCTACAATAGGCCACACTACTAAGACAGGGAATCAAAGCAACTCTACCTAATACACAGAAACAAACATAGGGAGGCTGCCAAAATGAGGAGACAAAGAACTATGGCCTAAATTAAAGAACAGAACTCCAGAAAAATAATGAAATAAAATGGATATAAGCAATCTATCAGAAGCAGAGTTCAAAACACTGGTTATTAGGATGCTCAAGGAACTCATTGTGTACTTCAACATCATAAAAAAGACCCAGGCAGAAATGAAGGTTACACTAAGTGAAATAAATAAATAAATACAGGGAATCAACAGTGGAGTGGATGAAGCCAAGAAATAAATCAATGATTTGAAACATAAGGAAGAAAAAAAAACACATGTGATCAAAACAGCAAGAAGAAAAAAGAATCAGAAAAAAAAACAAGGATAGAATGAGGAGCCTCTGGGACAACTTCAGAGGTACCAACATTCAAATCATAAGGGTGCCAGAAGGAGAAAAGAGCAAGAAATTGAAAACTTATTTGAAAAAATAGTGAAAGAAAACTTCCCTAATTTGGTGAAGGAAATAGACATACAAGTCCAGGAAGCACAGATATTCCCAAACAAGATGGACCCAAAGAGGACCACACCAAGGCACATCATAAACAAAATGCCAAAAGGTTAAGGATGGAGAATCTTAAAAGCGATAAGAGAAAAGCAGACAATTACCTACAAAGGAGCTCCCATAAGACCATCAGCTGATTTCTCAAAAGAAGCTTTGCAGGCTAAAGGGATTGGCGAGAAATATTCAAAGTCAGGAAAAGCAGGGACCTACAGCCAAGGTTGCTCTCCCCAGAAAAGCTATCATTTAGAATCAAAGGACAAGATGAAGAGCTTCCCAGACAAGAAAAACTAAAGGAGTTCATCATCACCTAACCATTATTACATGAAATGTTAAAGGGACTTATTTAAGCAAAAGAAGATCAAAGCTATGAACAATAAAATGTCAATAAATACATACCTATCAACAACTGAATTTTAAAAACATAGTAAGCAATCAAGAAGAACAGAGTCAGAATCATGCATCCAGAGAGCATTTTGATGGTTTCCAGATAAGAGGGGGTTGTGAGGAAATGGGTGAGGAGGTGAGGGGATGAAGAAGCACAAATAGGTAGTTACAAAATAGCCATGGGGATGCAAAGAACAGTGTAGGAAATGGAGTAGCCAAAGAACCTATGCATGACCCATGGACAGCAGCTAAGGAGGGGGGCATTGCCAGAGGGAATGAGGGGTGCTGGGTGGAGAGGGACAAAGGGGGAAAAATTGGGACAATAGTAATAGCATAATCAATAAAATATATTTTTAAAAAGAAGTATTAACTAGTTAAACGTGGTTAACTACTAAAAGAAGTAAAGAGAACTCCAAAGAATAGAGGAGTAACATAATGTACAAAGCAGCTTCTACCTTTAGGGCTGAGGGAAAGCGTCCTCCCCAAAAGGCTGAGATTCAGACCTCTCGCAGGTATATCTGTGGCCCGTGGAAGGTGGGAAATTTCACTGAAGCACAAAAGGCCAGCTTGGTGAGCAGCAAATTATCAGCTTTTTGGTTTTAGTCATCCTTGTAGCTATGTAGTGCTACCTCATTATGACTTTGATCCCTGAGACATACACCTAATCTCTTCTAAGAGCCCTCTGTGTGATTGAATACTGTAATTGTTTTGTTTGTTTCTTCCTACATGCTAGACAAAGGTTGTCTGGCATACTCTTGGCTTTCTCTGCAGAACATGCTTTCCTGATAGTGAATCCCCTAATTTTAGCATTGTTTGCAATATAGACAGACTGAGAATTTCCAAAAATTTTAATATATTTGTTTTGCTTTGATACATTGTAATCATTATTTTTGATGCTTAATTTCTCCAATCTGAAAGTTAATTGGAGTGCTTTAAAATTGAATACAGTGTTCTTTTGACATAATCTTTGATGACTCCCTTAACAATAGAAGGTCCCAGCTCGGCTGGTGCATTTATTGCTTTAGTTCTAGAGACAGCCATTTCTGAAAGACATCCTGGTTCGTTTTATGGATGAATGTCTTAAGCTACAGTCCCAGCCCTCAGAAGGCACATTGATGCCACACTGCCATTGCCCCTGCGCCTTTCCAGGTTGGAAAATACGTAATTTTAAAATGAAAGAAGAAATAAGTTCAGACTCATATTTTAAAATTTTATTACTTGTATTTCTTCTCCCTTACAGTGAAAATTTTAGTTCCTAGGCACATGAACATCATACTGATTTGCTTTATCCTATGATTTCTATACATTCAAATTTCACTATTGCTTTTATTTCAGCTTTCATGCCCTTAAGAATGAGATGTTTACCAGGCACACACTGTATCGTCAGTTTACAGTGCTTACTGATACCTCCTTCAATTATGTTGTAAGTACATGTGATGTTTAGATGCTGTTTCTTTGATATCTGCACATGTCTTTCTATTCTTATTTAACATTTATAGAACACCTGCCCTCATAGGCTCTGGAGATAATACATGACGGTCACTCTGATGGATAGTGAGAGCATAAAACAAGTGCCTGAACCCAAATAGTTCAATCTGGTGTGAGATATAGATGGGGAAACAAATTGTTACAATGCTATATTCTTGATCTACAGTAGAGGCAAGTGAAAATTTCAGAGAGGGGAATAACTCATTCTAGCTGGGAAGAAACTGTCAGTCTGACCATTTGTGGGCAAAGATGGAATGTTAGGAAATATCAAAACTCAAGAAGTCAGCAGTTTCCAAAAGGGAAAAGGAGATTAAAGAATCTGTTCCTGCTTCCATGCCATTCATTTTCATACTAGGAGTCTCTTGTAGATAAAGCCCAAGTCTAGAATAGACTATTTCTTAGCCTGTTAAGTTAATGACTTCATTTTGGGGGTGTAACAATGCCCAGTGTAGAAACATATTCAATAAAATTCAAATAATAACTAAATTACCATGTTATAAATGCTATTGAGCATCTACTATGATGCTAAGTGTTCTGGGGACAAGTCAAGTTTCTGGGAAAGGTTAAAAATAAATAAAACATGGTCTCTTGCTTCAAGAGACTTACAATTTAAAATCACTTTTAAAATTTTTTTCAACATATTTTTTCACTTTAAGACTATTTTCTAAATTTAAGTGGCTGCAAGAGATGAAAGAATTCAGGGCCATTGGCAAGATAACATTGAATTAATTTGAGGTTTTTTTAAAATTACAGTTTATGTACAGTATTATATTAGTTGTAGGTGTACAACCTTGTAATTAGACATTTATATAACTTACAAAGTGATCACCCTGATAAATCTAGTACCCATCTGACACCATATATACAGTATTATTGACTATTCTATAACCATTAATTAAGAAGTCTTAATCCTTCACTTTTTTCACCCAACCCCCCAAACCCTCTCCCATCTGGCAACCGTCAAAATGTTTTCTGCATCTGTGAGTCTGTTTTTGTTCTGCTTGTTCATTTATTTTGACTTTAGATTCCACATATAAGTAAAATCATCTGATATTTGTTTTTCCCTGTCTGACTTATTTCACTTTGCATAATATCTTCTAGGTCTATCCAAATTGTTACAGGCGACTGAATCTTATTGCATTGTATATATGTACCAACAACATCTTTATTCATTCATCTGTTGGTGGACACAGGTGCTTCCATATCTTAGCTATTGTAAATAATGCTGCAATAAACATATGAATGTATATGTCTTTTTGATTTAGCGTTCTCAGTTTCTTTGTATAAATACCCAGAAGTAGAGTTGCTGGGTTCTTTGACTCTTATTACAGCCTTTATTTTAAAGTCTATTTTGTCTGGTGTTAAGTATCACTACCCCAGCTTTTCTTGTTTGTTTGTTTCCATTTTCATGAAATACCATTTTTCATCCTTTTACTTTTAGTCTGTGTGTGTCTTTTGATCTGAAGTGAGTCTCTTGTAGACAGCCTATGTCAGGGTCTTGTTTTGTTGTGCATTAAGTCACTGTATGTGTTTGATTGGAGCACGTACCTATTTCCATTTAAAGTAATTATTGATATATATGTACTTATTACCTATTTTATAACTTATATATTTGGTCTTTTGTTTCTCCTTCTTCTTCCTAAAGGAGACCCTTTAACATTTCTTGTAATACTGGTTTGACACTGATGAACTCCTTTAGCTTTTTTTTGTCTGGGAAGCTCTTTATCGATCCTTTCATTTGAAATAATAACTTCGCTAGGTAGAGTCACCTTGGTTGTAGGCCCTTGCTTGGAATATTTGTTGCCACTCCCTTCTGCCCTGCAAAGTTTCTGGTGGGAAATCAGTGGACAGTCTTACAGGAGCTCCTTGTAGGTAACTTGTTGTTTTTAAGACTCCCTTTTTGTCTTTAACCTTTGGCACTTTAGTTATGATGTGTCTCGGTGTGGGCCTCTTTGCATTTGTCTTGTTTTGAACTCTGCACTTTCTGGACTCATAGGTTTATTTCCTTCACCAAGTTAGGTAAGTTTTCTGTCATTTTTTTCAAATAGGTTTTCAATTTTTTTGTTCTCTCTCTTCTCCTTGTAACATCCCGATGATGTGAATGTTGGTATAGTTGAAGTTGTCTCAGGGGCTCCTTACGCTATCTTCATTTTGGGGGGTTCTCTTTTCTTTTTGCTGTTCTGACTGGGTGTTTTCTGCTCCCTTATCTTCCAAATTGCTGATTTGATCCTCTGCTTCTTCTGCACTCCTCTTGGTTCACTGTAATATATTTTCACTTCAATTAGTGTATTCTTCATTGCTGACTGGTTCTTTTTTATGGTTTCGATGCCCTTTTTTATACTGTTGAAGTTCGCACTAAATTCTTTGAGTATCCTTATAACCATTGTTTTGAACCCTGTATCCGATAGTTTGCTTGCCTTTATGTCATTTACTTCTTTTTTTGGTGATTTGTCCTGTTCTTTCACGTGTGACCTGTTTCTTTGTCTCCTCATTTTGGCTGCTTTCCTGTGTTTGTTTCTATGCATTAGGTAGAGCTGCTACATCTCCCAAGCTTAGTGGAATGGCCCTATGTAATAGCTTCCCTGTAGGGTCCCTGGCACAACCTCCCCAGTCACCTGAGCTGGGAGCTCCAGTTGCACCCCCACCCTGGCATCCTGTGTGGGCTGTGTGCACTGTCCTGTTGTAGTTGAGCCTTCATTATAGTTGGCACGTCACTGGTATGGATCGATCCACAGACCAATCAGTTGCAAGGACTGGCTTTGACTATAGTGGAGGAACTGCTGTGCAGTAGCCAACCCCAGGACTTGGTTCACTGGGGCTTTTGTGTCTGCCGAGTCTGTCCCTTGAGTGTGACACTCATGGAGGTAGCTGTCATGTAATCTGGTGTGGTCTGATGTCGTCCACCTGGTGCAGTGATTCTGGGGCCTCCCAGGAGGTGCAGGCCAAAGTCAGCCATAGCCTATGCCCTGCCTAGGGCCACATGGTATGAGCTACAGAGCAATCTGTAGATGATTGCTACTTAGGCTGGGCTTGGACGTACTTGGGAGAGGCTGAGCTACAACCCAAGGCTGACTCCCTCTACTGCCACACCTGGGGCTACTTAGCAAGAGGTATGGGATATACAAAGGCCAGATGCTGCTTGTTTGAGAGATTTTAGGAAAGTCCAAAGCATGAGCCAGTAGAGAACATTTGTATGGGAAAGCCACAGGTCATGGCTTGAGTCCATCCACAAGTTGAGAGGGGTAAGGTCCCAGGGAAACACCAGGGTGGAGCAAACAGTTTTAGCCAGGTTGATGGAGACTCAAATATGGTGCCGGCTCTGTTGGGAGGGTAGGGATGGCTCAGCAAAGAAACAATGGCCTCTGCCAGCACTTTTGTCTGGGAGTAAGCTACCCCTCCACCCCTCACCCTAAAGCCAGATAATTCAGTTTCTCCTTATATGTCCCTGGTGCCTTTTGAGCTGCTGCCCCAGTGCTGGAGCTCAGAGGGAGTGAGCCCAAGTAAGTCTGTGCGTGGGCCCTTTAAGAGGAACTGCCTGGGACTCCAGAAGCCCTCCGCTTCACTCAAACACAGTCTCTGCTGATTTTTACAGCTAGTTATCGGGCCTTCTCTTCTGAGCACTGGAACAGTGGCCTGGGTGAGGGGCCTGGTGTGGGGCCAGAACACCTTGGTTTTCAGGGGGTGCCTGCAAAGCTGAAAAGTCCCTCTCAATTTTTACCTACCACATGCTGGTATGTGACCAACAAACTCTTTGTTTCCATCCCTCCTACCAGTCTCCATATGGGTTTTTCTTTGTACCCTAAGTTATGGGACTTATGTTCAGCTAGATTTCAGGTAGTTCTGAATGATGGTTTTTCTGTAGTATAGTTTAGTTTTATTTTTGATGTGGTTGTGGGAGGCTCTGAATACCACATTTACCTCACTAATTCTAGTTTTTAAATAAATTTATATAGTAATCTGAACCTTGCTGAGGGTTTTAATAATTGACTCCCCTGAAGTGTTCCAAAACTGGTCTACATATAAAAGAATACCTATAGTCTCTCTCTTCTGCTTTCAGTTTTCCTCTTTTCACCTGAAACTTTTAAGTGCAATAATCCCCAGTTTAGGTATTTAATCAGTCGGGCAAGTAAAATATTGGAGAACCTGTGAGAATGCTGTTCTACTCAATATCAGGCTTGTTTTAGTCTGGTAAATTGTCTGGTAAATTTTTCTGGTCCAAATTTCAATTGCCCAGGTTTTATGAAACAAACTTCTAACATAGGGAATATAGTTAATAATATTGTAATAACTATGTATGGTACCAGGTGAGTGCTAGGAATATCGGGGGGAACACTTGTAAAGCACATGATTGTTTACCCACTTTGTTCTGCATGTGAAACTAATGCAAAATGATATTGAATGTAAACTGTAACTGAAAAAATTTTTAAATCTCAAAATTATGCCAGTCCAAGCACATTAATAGACCCAGCCTTTCTTTTGAGAACACCTTGACCTTGCCCTTGGATATTTATGTAATCTGCCTTTCAGTGGAGGTGGTATGGTTCTCTGTCTGCTTTAGAATATACTTATGTGCCACTGCTTATCTGGGGTTCAGGCTCCTGAATCCTTACCTATACAGCCACACAGTATGCAGGCACTTGAGACACTCACTAGAGCTGATAACAAATATTAAAGAAAAATAAGGAAAAGAAGGAAAGGGAAAAAGTGATGAGTGAGTGAGTGAGTGAGTGAGTGAGTGAGTGAGTGAGTTTTGACTACACTAACATTCTCCCTTGGTTCCCTACCCTCTAGTCACTCATCCAGTCCAGAGATATTTACTGAGCACAAGCGCCATGCCCTGTGCTGGGACTAAGACAGTGCACATGACAACTGTGGCTCCCTCCCTTATAGACTATGATGTAAATTCCATGGGATTATGGACAGGTCTGTCTTGTAAAATGTTTTACTAGCAGAACTTAGAACAGTGCCTGATCTACAGTGTCAAAAAGATAGACATAATAAGGAAATATCAAACTTTAAATTACATATTAGAATAAATGCTATGAAAGAAAAGATTTAGCATTTTCTTCATACTGAGGTATATCTTGTATATGATAAAGTGAATAAATATTAGATATATTATTTGAAGAGTTTTTACCTATGTAAAATAAATATTAGATATATTATTTGAAGAGTTTTTACCATCACTTAAATGAAAGCATAGAGCATTTCTACCACCCCTAAAAGTCCCCTCATGCCACTTCTCAGACAATAGCTTATCCAGATTCTCATACCAAACATTGTTCTGGTTTCTATCACTACTGTCAGTTTTGCCTCTTCTTAAAATGTATGTAGATACACCCATACATTATGTAGTCTTTTATGCCTGGCTTATTTTACTCAGCATAATACTTTTAAGATTCATCCATGCTATTATGTGTATCTGTAGCAATTGTTTCCTTACTTTGCTCAATAGTATTTTATTGAATGAATAAACCATAATTTGTGTATCCATTTCCCTCTTGATGGATACCTGAGCTGTTTCTAGTTAGGGATTATTTTGAAAAATAAAAGCTACTATAAACATTCTCGTACAAGTCATTTGGGGAAGTATGTTTTTCATAACTATCACGCTGGAACGTAAGAGTGTATATGTTTAAATTCATAGGAAATTACCAACATTCCAAAGTAATTGTGTCATTTTACTCTTCCACCGCGCTGTGCGAGAGCTACCGTTGCTCCACATTGGCGCCAACTTGATATTGTCGGTTTTTAAATTTTAGCCACGCTGACGGACTGTCTCACTGAAGTTTTACTTGTATTTTCCTGCTAATTAATGAGACTGAGCAGCTTTTCATGTGCTTGTTGGCCATTCCTGGATCTTCTTTTGTGAAGGGACTTTTGAAGACTTTTTTTCAAATGTAGTAAAATACACATAGCATAAAATTTACCATCTTAACCATTTTTTAGGTGTACAGTTCAATAATTTTAAGAACGTTCACATGGTTGTGAAAGAAATCACCAGAATCCCTTTTTTCTTACAAAACTGAAACTCTGCACCCATTTAACGGCAGCCCTTCTCTTTCCTAAGCTCCAAGGGCCCTTCTTTCACTTCTGCTCTGAACAAACTTTCTCTTATAGTTTGAAAAAAATCCCACTCCACCCCCCACCAATTGGTCTATTTTTAATTATTACTGGGTTTTTTAAATCTCTCTTGAATTTTCTCTCAAAGGAGCCTGAAAAAGGAAAAGGCCTATTCCATGGGTATAAAGGAAAGGATTTCCCCAACCATATTTGAGCAAATAAGTTTTCATATCTTGGTTAATTAAGGGCTGAAAAACATTCTACATTTGTTTGATATGATCATTATTTTCCCTTGACAACACAGTACATACCTTTGGTGTCTTTCAGAAACTAAAACCTTTATTTGTGCAGTCTAAAGTGAACTCTGCTACAGGCTCTATGTCTTCTGGAAGTGATCTTCATACGTCTTCGGTAGGTAGATTATTTTTCCCCCTATTAAACATTTAATCGTTCAATATTATTCAGCCTCTGTAATGATACTTTCTGGTTAAATCTACAGATAGACAACAAGTACATGGACACAGGCAGTGATCAGAAATCCTTTCTGCCTTCATTAAAAGATAAGAATACTTAGTGCTGGAAAAAAGATTCAAACACAGAATGAATGGGCACTTAGTCTAGAATAACATTCCTTCTCTGAAGTGCTTGGTATTCTGAGTGAACGTATGCCTTCTTTCAGACAATTTATAAAACGAATACATAGATATGCTGAATAAAGGAATGTTAATATGTATTTCTGAATATTGATTGCTGCTAAGTGAAAATTAACTTAGACATATTTCAAAACTAGAAACTATCTCAACTGGAATCCTTCTTCTTTTCTATTATTTAAACTGCCCCCCAACCTGATGCTCCTGTTAAATTCCTATTTTTCCAACTTAATAATTAGGGGGAAAGTATGGCTATTTCTACCATGTACTTTATCTCTGCTCAGACCTTACAGGGCTTTAAATTGGAGTCTTTTGAAACTGGAAGTATGTTTTGTCCATAAGTTTCTATAAGTCTTTGGGCATACAACCATACTTCCTTTTATTTAAACTTCAAAACCAAAATGCAAACCCTACTTTACACCTCTTTCTTTAATTGTCTATGTTATAAGCAGTCCAACTGAGGGTTTTGAGTGGTAGCTTGATTAAGTAAAATTAAAGAAACTCATCATTTAATGCTATTAGTGGGTTCTACTAAAGTTGGATTAACAAAATATAATATTATTAGTCTGAATTATTATTATCGATGATAATACCCAAGGGTGTCCGTAATTTTTTATTTTTTATGTCTGGGAATGTTTAAAAGTAAGCTTTTATAGTAAATCTTTATGCAAGGGAGAATTGTATGATAAGAGTTTAAGTCCTGGGCCCTAACTTTAAAATCTTCTACTCTTTGAAAGCTAGATCAATCTTCAGCAGAGAGGAACCTTTCTCCTGGGCTTCCATGCAGCGGAGAGGCTACACGCAGGGCCTACGTGTACCAGCAGTATCTGTTGGAGAGGTGCCCGCCGTGGGTCCAGAGGACTCGCTCAACAGTCATAGTGCTGGTTACCTCCTGGGCTGGCATTTAGGTTACGGTAAGGCTCAGACTGGCCTCTATAACACACAGCTATGACCTTTTAAAGGTATCAGCACTTAAATGAGTAATTAGATCTGTTGAGTTGTTGGAAATTCCAATCCACACAGTAAGTTGTTTCTAAAACATTTTAATGCATTAGGAGAAGAGACTTCATGATTTATCATGAAAATATAGCTTATTGATTTGGAATCTGTGGTTGGCCAGAAATTTCAATTAACAGCAGCATTTCATCCCCCCAAAATTTCAACTGAGAAGTTTCCACCCAAAATGTATTTTACTCAGGCAAGCAAACCATTTTTCAAAAGTCCATTTGAGGCAGTACAAATGGACAGCTAAACAAATGTCGCTCCCTTTCCTCAGCCCTGAAAATACAAAATGTATACTCCTAAAATTCATTAGTCCAGTTTTTCACCTTGCTAATTAAACTGACTGTAAACGTTTCTGTTATGATCCATAATTTTGCGGTTCACCACACAGCTCCATGTCGTGAATATAAATGTGGCTTGCAGAGCAGGCGTAGGTGACAATGTTCACACCAATTGTCTCTGAACATAACCCTTGAAGTTTCTTTCTGCTAAATCTCAGATACAGCTTTGACAGGTCTTGTTCTTCCCTCTAAAGTTAGAGGAAATAACCTAGTTAACAAAAGTTTCTGGTTAATTGGGTTCCAGTTAATCCAAAGTTTATTAGAAATAAATTTTTGTTTCTAATAAAAACAAATAAAGGAATTCCAGGAGGCATTTTCATTACAAATTTACTAATTCGGGGAGTAAATGAATCTTTTAGTGGTTATGGCTACTGAATTGTGGTCACGCTAGGTATTCAAAGAGCCAAATTTTCTTTGTGAAACAAATCACTCTAAGCTTCTCAGATATTTCAGAAGGTTGAGTACCTCCCCCACTTCAGGCCTTTAAAAATAGTTTACTATGTTATTAGTGTTTTCAAGCACTAATTCACAAATACATTATTAAAGAGGTGTTTAGTTACCTGACTTATAGACAAATCCTCATTATTTTCTATAACATGGCAGGCGGGAAATCCTCATTATTTTCTATAACATGGCAGGCGGGTTGGTTTACCATAAGCCATCTGGTGACAGAAGCCAAACTGAACTCTTTAAAGTCACGGTGGTATTGAGTTCCATTTCTTATAATATTAAATAGAATTGTAATATTTTAAATACCCTGTTGAATATTTCTCTTCCCTGTTACAGCATCCTCAGTGCCATGTCAAAGGCTGAGGTTCTTAAACTGACAGGGACAATAGGGGAGGGGGAAGAGGGATAATGGAGGGAAGAAGGGAAAGGGGGCTAGCACGGGGACAGGAATAAAGGACAGACTCAGGGACAATGGGGGGGACCATTGGTTGGCTGTGGGAATGGGGGCGGGGTGTGGTAGGGATGAGCAGTGGGGGAGAAGGTAGGACAACTGTAAAAACAGTGAAGAAAAGCAAACAAGAAAAAGATTGAGGTTCTTCAGTTGCACTTTCATGTCACAAGGTACTTTTAAAAATTGTGCATAGCTGGAGGGGAAAGAGGGCGGGGATAGGTGGAGGTGGGCAAACGGGGAAAGGGGGCGGGGGATGGACAGAGACTTTGCTTGGGGTGACAATGCACCGTGGGGTGTGAAGATGAAGTTCTGTTGACTTGTACACTTGAAACCTGTATGGTTTAAGAACCAATGTCACCCCAATACATTTAATTTAAAAATAGTAAAGCAGTCTAAAAGTCAAAAAAAAAAAATGTGTATAGCTGACATTTAGTGGGTGTAGGTCCTGTCCTAAACACTTTTCAGGCTGTGACTTCAATCCTCCCAAAACTCTAAGAGGCCAGAATTTTTGCTTTTCCCATTTACAGAGGGAACAATTGGATAAAAGGGGGTTCAGTAAGCTGCCAAGGTTTACCACAAGTAAGTGGAGGAGCTTAAATTCAAACCCAGAGAGTGTGGCCCCAGAGCCCAAGCTTGTCACCACTCAGTTATACTGACTTCCCCAAGACTCACACACAACGCATCGTCCCATTTTCAACAACACAGTGGGAAAACATGTGTTGTAACAGAAAGGCTTTGGAGGTGGACAGACTTCAGTTTCCATCTCAGTTCCAGCCACTTAACTCACTGAGTAACTTTATCCCAATTTTTTCTGCTATGTAAAATGGAGACGGTGACCCTACTTCGTAGTTTTGTGATGAGGATTTAGTGAGATGACACGTGATATGCCTAGCAAACCCCTCTCCCTAACTTTCCTCCTGTGCTGTTGATTATGGAATCCCCAGTCCCCAAAATGAAGTCTACATTTTAATTGCCGCATGACAGCCATAATGATCTAAGCAGTAGGCTAGTGATTTAAAGGAGCTACTCTCTCCATTAGTTCTTTAGTAATCAATTTTCTACCAAGCACAAGTATAAAAATAAAATCCATCATTAGTATTAAAATATACAGTAGCTATTTTGCAAAGAGTGAAATAAAACATAAAATGTACTTTAAAAGTGTTATATCAAGTAATATATTTTTCCTAAGCAGATTGAAAATAACTTTTTGTTATGTTGCAAGTTTTAATTCAAAAATATTTAAAAAGAACAACGGAGAGTCATACAACATAGAAAAGAGATAAAGTGATAAATAAATCTTTGTTAATTGAAAGGAATAAAAAATGAGGTACAATACTATCTACAGAATTTCAAAGCAGTTTTTTACTCAGTCCTAATTATCCCAAGAGAGCCCAGGTAACATTATTAATTTGTTTGCTACTTAAGTGTGATAAAATTTGGGATCTGAGCTGCCCATTGTGTACTGTGCACTGCCATGGATTTTATGTACTCAAGAAGACCTTTCTCACAGTCCAGAAATTAGTTGCTATTGACACTGTAATCTTTGTAAATGTCCTTAATGAGCTCCAAAGACACGGATCTCATAGATAAAACCTCAAAGTAACAGTGACTCTTTAAGTGGCTTGTCGGTAAGGGAAAGCTCAAACATAAATATCTTAAACACAGGAGGAACCCAAATTTAAACCTAGATTACATTGTGTTGTTAATTCTCTGAGATTTTAGGAAAGAATCATCGAAGAGGTGATTTAAATGCTTTGAAAGAATAGTAGAACAATCTCAATATATTTGAAAGAATTTAGAATTCTTTCTTTTCACCCACTACAACTTTGGACTTGAAAAGTTCTGTTTTTACTAAGTGTAGTTAAAATTTATAGAAATAAATATTAATTGAAAATGGAGTGCACTTACTCCTTTTTTTGTTTTGAATGCAAAAATAATTTTTACAGCCACAAGAAATTGGAACTTAGATAGCAGATAAAAAGAAAAAAAGTTTAGGCCTAAGTGTTAGCATTGTTTTATATATTGTTTCTAGACTTCAACTATAATTAATATAGGGAGGTTTTCAAATTCATGTCCAAATGCATATTTACTAATATTGATACATATACTACATATATACATAAATAATATATAACATTGTTTAGCGTGAAGTCAATGGTATAAAAATGGTAGTAGAAGAAATAAATGAATTATGAGTTACATACCAGGACTAACCTGATTTACTAAATATAATGTATTAAGAGGTACATGAATGTTAATAATATTACTGACACCAACTTGTCTACTACTTTTTTTTATTGTCACCAATTACCTATTATTCAAACAGTATATTTCTAAGTTATATATGTTTCTGCCTTTGACATCATATATATATATGATTCTTGTCTTTGAGATTTGGGATGACTCTCAGCTACTTTTTCTTAAGAATTTTCCTTGTTCTTTATAACTATATTCTAAAGGTATTTCCTTTTAATAACATCTCCCAACATTTAATTATGAATTTAAAAAATTAAATTTATTAGAATGACATCAGTTAATAGCATTATATAAGTTTCAAGTGTGCAGTTCTACAATACATCATCTGTATATCGTAGTGTGTGCTCACCACCCAAAGTCTAGTCTCCTGTCACCATATATTTGGCCCTCGTTATTCTCCGGTAACCACCATACTACTGTCTATGAGTTTGTTTTGTTCGTTGCTTTCTGTTATATATCCCACAGATGAATGGAATCATATGGTTTTTGACCTTTTCCATCTGACTTATTTTGTTTAGCATGATACTCTCAAGATCCATCCATGTTGTTGCAAATGGCAATATTTCATTCTTCCTTATGGCTAAGTTTCATTCCACTGTTTATGTACCACGTCTCCTTTGTCCAGCCATCCACTGGGGGACACTTAGGCTGTTTCCATGTCTTGGCCACTGTGAATAATGCTGCAGTGAATGTAGGGGTACGTATATCTCTAAAGATGTTTTCTACTTGAAGCATGGGATTTATAACGTTAGAAGACAAAGCCAAGAAGATCAGCAGCGTATCTCTTAATATACCTTTCCAAATACAGGGAACCCTCAATGGCATAGAAAAGAGTCAAGATAACCAATTGAACTAGGAAATTAGTCACAAAAATCAGTTCTCTGTGTAACTGAAGCTCTGTCCATAGGTCAGGTAGGGGATCGAAAAACATGAAAGATAAGAATGAAAGGTAATCCATGCTTTGAAAATACAACATTAATCTTTGAAATAAGTAAGCAGGAAAATTACTTTGAATTTGTAAGATTGTAAACATTTAGTAGCAAAAAATGACAAGACTAATAGATATTAAGACTGTAGTTAATTAATTTGATGGACTGTCTTGTATTAATTCAGTCTGATATATGTATATGTAGACAATGTTTCATTTAATAAATGCTACTAAGCACATTACAAATTATGCCCAAAACTGGTATGTGGAGCTCTCCAAAGCATGAAGCATGAGATAAGAATGTTTTCTAGTGCATATTGTCAGTCAGTGATGGGCCGTGAGTTGGACTCCAGCAGCCTCTCTGGATCCTGTGACCACTGATTTCATCCCAAACAGCAGCTGCCTTGTTGCTGTCCATTCGCTTAAGAGGATTATAAATCATATAAGCCTTTATGGTGGTAACAAAATATTGAAAAAGTGTTTAATTAGTGCAGAGGCAAACAGGTACTAATTTTGAAATTTAGGAATAGTTCTGTTATAGAATGGCAAGATCTTACAACTTATTGTGTATGGATTCATGCAAACTCATGGGCACATCAAATGCACCCTTAACTGAGCTGGAAATGACATCCTTGTATGTGAAAGATAAATAGTTCTTTCAACTGGAGGAACCCTAACTTTGGAAATTGAAGGAATAAAGTGAGGTTAGAAAAGCTTGGATTTATAAATGTCAGAGTACAGAAATGTATATTCCCAGAAGTGGGATCACTGGGTCAACAGGCAGATCCATTTTTAATTTTTCGAGGTACCTCCATACTGCTTTCCACAGTGGCTGCACCAGTCTGCATTCCCACCAACAGTGCAAAAGGTTCCCATTTCTTCACATCCTCACCAGCACTTATTTGTTGGCATATTGATGATAGCCATTCAAACTCATGTGAGATGATATCTCATTGTGGTCTTAATTTGAATTTCTCTAACGATTAGTGACTTTGAGCATCTTTTCATGTCTCTGGACCATGCGTATGTCCTTTTTGGAAAAGTGTCTATTCAGGTATTTTGCCCATATTTTAATTGGGTTGTTTGTTTTTTTGGTGTTGACTTTTGTAAGTTCTTTATAAATCGTGGGTATTAATCCCTTATCAAATGTATCGGCAAACATGTTCTCTCATTCTGTGGGTTGTCTTTTTATTTCGCTGATGTTTTCCTTTGCTGTGCAAAAACTTTTTAGTTCAATGTAGTCCCATTTGTGTATTTTTTCTTTTGTTTTCTTTGCCTGGGAAGATAAATCTGATAAAATATTGCTATGAGCCATGTGCAAGGTTTTGTTGCCTGTTTTCTTCTAGGGTTTTTATAGTTTCTGGTCTAACATTCAAGTCTTTGATCCATTTTGAATTTATTCCTGTATGTGGTGTAAGAAGGTGGTCTAATTTTATTTTTTTGCTCATATCTGTCTAATTTTCCCAGCATCATTTATTGAATAAACTATCTTTAGACCATTATATGTGCCTGCTTCCTCTGTCGAATATTAACTATAAAGGTGTGGGTTTATTAGTTGAACGTCTTTAGTGTAGCTTTCTCATCTTAAAAGAAACAATCGCATGGAAAAAGGTAGGTCATTGGAAGAAGAATGTTGTCTACTATTAAATTTACACAAATGTAAGCTAAATGTGTCCAAAAACTAAAATAATTTCATTATTTGTGTTTTCATGTCATTAATAATGAATTGAGGAAAGGCTTAATTTCCTTATAGACATATTTAATGTTGAACTATTTTTATTTTGATTATGAAATCTTTCAAATATTCAGAAAATACATAATTAAATGTTGAACATCACTTGGCTCTGTTAGGTTTTGTCATTAATGATTCATAAAAGAAATAAAACTGTGAAGATAGAGTTGAAACTTCTTGATAACCGTTTTCCTCCTTCCCCCAGGCGTAACCACTGCCTTGATTTTAGTGTTTGTCAATCTTGCATATTTCATGTTTCTACAAACACACACACTATACATGAATATATATAATTATGCTGTATAACATATATATAACATTATTTGGCATGTTTTCAAGCATTATCTAAATAATAGTAGAATGTAATGTATATATATACTCTTTCCTATAAATATTACATTTCTGAAATTTAATTACAGTATTTTGCTGCATGTAGCTTGGGCTCACTTATTTTACCTGTTGTATAGTATATTCCATTGTATGAATATAATACTGTATATTAATTCTCCTGTTGATGGGAATTTAGAATATTTTATTTATTTATTTAGGGGTTTTTTTGTGGTTTTTTTTATTGCTGTTCTATTATAGTTGTCCCACATTTCCCCGTTGCTCTCTCCTGCCCCATCCATCCCCTGCTCCCACAGTCAATCCCCACCCTGTTGTCCAGGTCCATGGGTCATTTATACTTGTTTTTTAATTAGGCCATTCCCCTTCTTTCCTCCTTTATCTCCCTCCCCACTCCCCTCTGTTCCTGTCAGTCTGTTCCTTGTTTCCATGCTTCTGGTTCTATTTTGCTCATTTGTTTGTTTTGTTCATTAGGTTCCACTTATAGGTGAGATCATATGGTATTTGTCTTTCACTGCCTGGCTTACTTCACTTAGTGTACTACTCTCCTGTTCAATCCATGCTGCCTGGAAGGGTAGGAGTTCCTTCTTTCTTTCTTTCTGTTGCTTAGTATTCCATTGTGTAAATGTACCACAGTTTTTTGATCCACTCATTTACTGATGGGCACTTGCGTTGTTTGCAGTACTTGGCTATTGTAAATTACACTGCCATGCACATAGGGGTGCACAGGTTGTTTTGAATTGGTATGTCAGGATTCTTAGGCTATAATCCCATCAGTGGAATTGCTGGGTCAAAAGGCAGTTCCCTATTTAGTTTTTTGAGGAAATTCCATACTGTTTCCCACAGAGGCTGCACCAGTCTGCATTCCCGCCAACAATGTCCTAGGTTCCCTTTCACCAGCACTTGTTGTTTGTTGATTTGTTCATGATGGCCATTCTGACTGGTATGAAGTGGTATCTCATTGTGGTTTTTATTTGCATCTCTCTGTTGGCTAGTGATGCTGAGCATCCTTTTATGTGTCTCTGGGCCCTGTGTATGTCCTCCTTGGAGAAGTGTCTGTTCAGGTCCTTTTCCCATTTTTTAAATTGGATTGTTTGTCTTCCTGGCATTGAGTTTTATGAGTTCTTTATATTTTTTGGAGCTCAAGCCTTTGTCTGAGGTATCATTGGCAAGTATATTTTCCCATACAGTTGGTTCCCTTTTCATTCTGATGATGTTTTCTTTAGCCATGCAGAAGCTTTTTAATGTGATTTAGCCCCACTTGTTTATTTATTTTTTCTTTATTTCCCTTGCCCTAGAGGATGTATCTGCAAAAATATTGCTGCATGGGATATCTGAAATTTTACTGCCTGTGTTTTCCTCTAGGACTTTTATGGTGTCACGGCTTATGTTTAAGTCTTTTATCCATTTTGAGTTTATTCTGGTGCGTGGTGTAAGCTGGTGGTCGAATTTCATTCTTTTACACGTGCCATTCCAGATCTCCCAGCACCATTTGTTGAAGAGGCTATTTTTACCTCATTTTGTGCTTCTGCCCCCTATACCAAATATTAATTGACCATAGAGACATGGATTTATTTCTGGGCTTTCGATTCTGTTCCATTAATCTATGTGTCTGTTCTTATGCCAGTGCCTGACTTTTTTGATTACAGTGGCCTTATACTATAGTTTGATATCAGATATTACGATCTCTCCTACTTTGTTCTTCTTTCTCAAGATCACTGTAGCTATTCATTTTTGGTTCCATATAAATTAGTTAAATATTTGTTCTAAATCTTTGATATATGTCATTAGTATTTTAATAGGGATTCCATTGAACCTGTAGATTGCTTTGGGTAGTTTGGACATTTTAATGATGTTGATTATTCCAATCTGTGAACATGGTATATGCTTTCATGTCTCTGTATCTTCCTTAATTTCTTTCTTTCAGTGTTCTGTAGTTTTCTGAATACAAGTCTTTTGCCTCATTGGTTAAGTTTATTCCTAGGTACTTTATTTTTCTTGTTGCTATAGTAAATGGGATTTTTTTTTCCTAGTTTCTGTTTCTGGTATTTCATTGTCGATGTACAAAAATGCCTTCTAATATTGACTTTGTAACCCACTATTTTGCCAAATTCACTTTTTAGGTTGACCAGTTTTTTTGCGGGGTCTATAGGATTTTCTATGTATACTATCATGTTGTCTGCAAATAATGAGTTTAACTTCTTCCTTTTCTTTCTTTTTTTATTTTATTTCTTTTTCTGATCGCTGTGGCTAGAACTTCCAATACTATGTTGAATAAAAGTGGTGAAAGTGGACATATTTGCCTTGTTCCTGATCTTAGGGGAAAAGCTTTTAGTTTCTGCCTGTTGAGTATGATGTCTCCTATGAAACCATTATTATGTTGAGGTATGCTCCCTCTACTACCAGTTTGCTGAGCATTTATATCATAAATGGGTGCTGTACTTTATCAAATGCTTTTGCAGTTTCTATTGATATGATCATGTGATTTTTATCTTTCATTTTGTTTATGTGGTGTATTATGTTTATTGATTTACAAATATTATACCATCCTTGCATCCCCGGAATGAATCCCACTGATCATGGTGTACAATCTTTTTAATATATTGATGGATTTGGTTTGTCATTTTGTTGAGGATTTTAGTATCTATGCTCATCAGTGATATTGGCCTGTACTTTTCTTTATTGTATCATTATATGGTTTTGGAATTAGGCTAATACTGGCCTCATAAAAAGAGTCTGGAAGTCTTCCCTCTTCTTGGATTTTTTGGAATAGTTGAGAAGGATAGGAGTTAGCTGTTCCCTAAATGTTTAGTAAAATGCTACTGTGAAGCCATCCAGTCCTGGGCTTTTGTGTGCCAGGACTTTTTGGATTACGGCTTCAGTTTCACCAGCTGTGATCGGTCTATTCAGACTTTCTGTTTCTTCTTGATTCATTTTTGGAAGATTATTTGTTTTTGAAATTTGCCCATTTCATCCAGGTTGTCAAATTTCTTGGCATATATTTGTTCGTAGTAATTTCTTACAATCATTTGTATTTCTGTGGTATTGGTTGTAATTTTTCCTCTTTCATTTCTGATTTATTTATTTGGGTCCTCTCTCATTTTTTTTTTTTAAAGATTTTAATTACTTATATTTAGACAGAGAGGAATGGGGGGAGAAAAAGAGGGAGAGAAACATCAATGTGTGGTTGCACTTGTGCACCCCCTATAGGCACCTGGCCCACAACCCAAGGCATGTGCCCTGGCTGGGAATTGAACCAGAGACCCCTTGGTTTGCAGACCAGCATTCAATCCACTGAGCCACACCAGCCAGGGTGAAATATTAGTCAGTTGCCTCTCATAGGTGCCCTGACCCAGGACCAAACCCACAGCTCAGGCATGTGCCCTGACTGGGGAATTGAACAGGCAACATTTTTTGCTTTGCAAGACAATGCCCAACCAACTGAGCCACACCAGTCAGGGCTTCTCTTTCTTTCTTCATGAGTCTGCTTAAAGGCTTGCCAATTTTGTTTATCCTTTCAAAGAATCAGCTCCTGGATTTATCAGCACTTTGCAATATTCCTTTAGTTTCCATGTCATTTCATTTTGCTCTGATCTTGATTATTTCCTTCCTTCTCCTCTTTCTGGACTTTGTCTGTTGTTGCTCCTTTAGTTCTTGTAGATGTAAGGTTAGGTTATTTATTTGAAAATTTTCTATCTTTTTTAGGTAGGCCTGTACTGCTATGAACTTCCCTCTCAGGACTGACCTCTCTGTGTCCTATAGGTTTTGGGCTGTTTTGTGCTCATTTTCATTTGTTTTCAGGAACTTTTTGATTTCTTCCTTGATCTCATTGTTAACCCATTCATTATTTAATAGCATGCTATTCAGTCTCCATGAATTTGACTGTTTTGGGGTTTTTTCCTTGACATTGGTTTCTACTTTCAAGGCTTTGTGATCTGAAAAGATGCTTGACATGATTTCAATTTTCTTGAGTTTGTTGAGGCTTGTTTTGTGACCTACCATGTGGTCTATCTTTGAAAATGTTCCATGTGTTTTTGAAAAGAATGTGTATTTTGCTTCTTTGGAATGAAAGCTTCTGTACATATCAATTAAGTCCATTTGATCTGGAGTGTTGTTCAGTGCCACAATATCCTTGTTGATTCTTTGCTTGGAAGATCTATCCATTGTTGACAGTGGGATGTTAAAATTCCCTAGTATGAGTGTGTTGCTGTCAATATCTCTCTTAAAGTCCTCCAAGATATTCCTTATGTATTCTGGTGCTCCTACATTGGGTACATATATGTTTACAAGGGTTATAGCTTCTTTTTCTTTTTTTAAGATTTTATTTATTTTATTTTTAGACAGAGGGAAAGTGAGGGAGAAAGAGAGGGAGAGTAACATCAATGTGTGGTTACCTCTCATGCTCTCCCTACTGGGGACCTGGCCCGCAACCCAGGCCTGTGCTTTGACTGGGGAATCGAACCAGCGACCCTTTGGTTTACAGGCCAATGCTCAATCCACTGAGCTATACCAGCTGGGGCAGGTTATATCTTCTTGATGGGTTGTTCCATTAAGTATTATGTAATGTCCTCTTTTGTCTCTTTTTAAGTCCTTTGTTTTGAAATCTGTTTTGTCTGATATAAGTATTGCTACCCCAGCTATTTTTTCAGGTCTGTTTCCTTGGAATATTTTTTTCCATCCCTTCACTTTCAGTCTGTGTAGGTCTTTTCTTCTGAGGTGGGTCTCTTGTAGACAGCATATATGTAGGTCATGTTTTCTTATCCATTCGCTACTCTGTTTCTTTTGACTAGAGCATTTAATCCACTTACATTAAGGTTATTATCGATAGGTTCTCTTATTCATTGCCATTTTTTCCCTTTGCTCCTGTGTTCCTCTCTCTCTCTCTCTCTTTTTCTTCATCTTCTTAAAGTAGTCTCTTTAGCATCTCTTGCAATGCTGGGTTGGTGGAGATGTGTGTTTGGAGTGTTTTTGTTGTTGTTATTTTAGGGTGTTTTTTGTTTTGGTTTTTTTTTTTGCCTGTGATGCTCCTTATTTTGCCTTCCATTTTTAATGAGTTTTGTTGGGTAGAGTAGTCTTGGTTGCAAGCCTTTGCTGTTCATTACTTGGAATATTTCTTGCCACTCCCTTCTGGCTTGTAGTGTTTCTGTTGAGTAATCAGTTGATAGCCTTATCAGGGCTCCCTTGCATGTTTCCAGATCTTTCTCCTTTGCTGTCTTTTATATTCTCTGTCTTTAAATTTTGCCATTTTTATTATGATGTATCTTGGAGGGACTCTTTGGATTCATCTTGATTGGGACTCAGTGCTTCTTGGACTTGTATGATTTTTCTTCTGTCATCAGATTAGGGAAGTTTTTTATCATTACTTTTTCAAACAGGTTTTCTATGCCTTGCTCTTCTTCTTCTTCTGGTATTTCTGTGATATGGATATTGTTACATTTCATGTTGTCCTGCAGCTCCCTTAAACCCTCTTCATTCTTTCTTAGTCTTATTTCATTTTGTTGCTCCATGGGGGAATTTTTTTCTACCTTGTCCTCCAGTTTGCTGATTTGATCCTCTGCTTCATCTAGCCTTTTAATCCCTTCTACTGTGTTTTTCAATTCAGAAATTGTATTCTTCATTTTCTCCTGGTTCTTATTGATAGTTTCTATGTCCTTTTTCATGCTGAGGTAGTTCACAGTAAATTCCTTGTAGCTTCCCTATAGTTCCTTGCAGTTCTCGCTGAGCTCACTGAGCTTCCTTATAACTATCATTTTGAACTCAATGTCTGATAGTTTAACCTGTCTCTATTTCATTTAGCACTCTTTCTGGGTATTGCTCCTTTCCTTTCAATTGGGAGTTGTTTATTTGTCTCCCCATTTTAGGGGAGACTCTTCTTGTTTGTTTCTGCCCCTTAGATTGCTCTGCTTTGACTCCCTGTCTTCATGGTGTGAACTTGTATGGTAGGAGACCTGTGAAATTCAGTGGTGCAGTCTCCTTGATCTCCTGAGCTTGATGGTCTTTGGATGCCCTTTATGCCATTTATGTTGGCTCTCTGGTTGTAGTTGGGTTTTGACTGTCATTGGGTAATTCTTGGGCGAGTCGTTCCCTTTGGCTGGCTAAGAGTCACTCCATCCACCATGTTTTGTGTGCTGTTGTGCAGGTGCATTGTTTTTTTCTTTCTGAATCTGCTCTGTCAATGTCAGGTGGTGTCCCAGTCCGGCCTTAGGCAGCCTGTTTGAGACTACCAGGGATCCAACGCCTGTGGCTGACTTTTTCAGTTGTTAATTTAGTCACTCTGTAATCAACAGTCAGGCTGAAACTCCACAGGGTGGGGCAGAGTAACTCCTGGGGGCGGGCTATTGCTCCCCCTCAGGCTGATGCTACTTGGGGGGAGTGCTCTGCCTGAGCAAGATGGCTCTTGCAGTATGGGGGATGACTCAGCACCAGGATCCTGGCTGTTGCTCTCTCAGTTCTCTCCCCAGAGCCACTGTCCCTAGTCTCCTCAAGCATCTCTAGTCTACTCTGCCCCGGCTTTGCCAGAGCCCGGATAAGTGGCCGCAAATGAAAATTTATGCATTGACCCTTTAAAATGTTCTGTGCACCTGCAGCTGTCTGTCCCTGGCAGAGAGAACCCCTGATACTTTTCAGAACTGGATGTTATCTGGGTACTTTTTGGGCTCTGGTGTTATAGGCTGGGGAGCCCAACTTAAGGTTTAGACCCCACACTTCTTATGGGGAACCCCTCCAGCCACTGAAATATTCCTCTGGCATTTCAGCTGCCACTCATGGGAGCCCAGTCAACCTCCTCACATCTCCCCCATGCTCCGTACCAGTCACAGGGTGGTGAAGCTGTTTCTTCTGTCTGTTTGTGATTGTAAGGCTTCTTTCCCACTATTATTCAGTTGTTTATTCTGGATGATTGCTCCACAATTTAGTTATAATTCCAGATTTGTCCTGGGAGGAGGTTAGTGCGGCCTCTACTCACTCCTGCACCACCTTGGATCTTCTTGGGAATTTAGAATGTTTTTAATTTCTTGCATTCATAAACATAGCTGTTGTAAACATCCCTGTATATTTTTTGTAGTCACATATGCAAGAGTTTCACTGGTAAATGCCTAAAAATGGAATTACTGAGTTGAAGAATATATACATCTTTAACTTTACTAGATACTATCAAGTTGTTCTGTAAAATGTTACACTAATTTACACTCATACTAGTAGTTTCTGAGTTTGTATTGTTCCATATTCTTACCAACACTTGAGGTAGCCATACTTTTATTTTTTCTCAATCTGATGGGTATGAAATTATATCTCATTTTTTATTTGAAATTTCTCGATAATTAGTGAGAATAATTTTTTAGGTTTATTGATTATTTTAGTTTCCTCTTATGTGAATAACTTGTTATTAACAGATGACCAATTTTATATTATTTGGTTGTTCTTTTTCTTATTGATTTGCAGGAATTTTAAAAAGATTTTATTTATTTATTCATTTTTTACAGAGGGGAAGGGAAGGAGAAAGAGAGGGAGAGAAATATCAATGTGTGGTTGCCTCTCATGTGCCCCCTACTGGGGACCTGGCCTGCAACCAAGGCATATGCCCTAGACTGGGAATCGAACTCGCAACACTTTAGTCTGCAGGTTGGCACTCAGTCCACTGAACCACACCAACCAGGGCAATTTGTAGGAATGATTAATAAATTCAGAATATTAATCTTTTGTCAGTTATACCTTTCATAGTTATCTTCTCACTGTCTGTGGTATGTCTTTTTGCTTTTGATGTCATTGGTTGAACCAAGGTTTTTAAAATTTTTTATGTATTTATATTTTCAATCTTTTAATTTATTAATTGTTCTTTTAATACCTTTTAGATAAATTTCCCATTCTAAGATTATAAAGATAATTCTACGTTGTTTTCTAAAAATATTACCAATTTGATTTTCATACATAGATGCTTTGTGAAAGCTTCAGAATTCAGTGGGATAGTATGATTTTGGAGCCTTTTTTTTCCCCAGTAGAACAGGCAATTACCTTGTCTCCATTAATGTCTTCTGCCTCCTGATTTAAAATACTACCTCTGACATATGTCAAGTTTCCATGCAAGTGTGGATTTTTTTCCTAGGCTCTCCATTCTGTGCTATTAACCCATTTGTCTTTTCTGGTCTAATATCAGAGTATTCATAACTTTAGTTTTAAAATAAACCTTGATGGCCCACAGACACATGAAAAGGTATTTAACATCACTGATCATAAGGGAAATACAAATCAAAACCACAATGAGATATCACCTCACACCTGTCAGAATGGCTAGTATCAAAAAGAAAACATAGAATGATGTTGCCAACATTGTGGGGGGTAAAAAAAAAACTCTTGTGCACTGTTGGTGGGATTGTAAGCTGGTGCAGCCACTGTGGAAAACCAAATGGAGGTTTCTCAAAAAGTTAAAAATAAAACTACCATATAACCCAACAATCCCACTTCTGAGTATTTATATGAAGAAATTGAAAACACTGGAGTATTATTTACAATAGCCAAGATTTGGAAACAACTTAAGTGTCCATCAATAGATGAATGGAGAAAAAAGTGGTGCCTATAGACAATGGAATATTAGTCAACCATAAAAAAAGAATAAAATATTACCATTTGAGATGGACCTTGAGGGAATTATGCTAAGCAAAATGTCAGACAAAGACAAATACCTTGTGATTTCACTTATATGTGGAATCCAAAACCAAAACAAAATAAATCAGAAACTAGTGGTTGGTAGGTGGAAGGGAATGGGAAGATGAATGAAAAATCTGGAGGGGCTACGTACAAACTGCCAGTTATATTAGAATAAGTCATGGAAATGTAATGACAGCACAGAGAATATTTTTAATAATATCATAATAACTATGTATGGTATTACATAATTACTAGATTTATCATGGTGATCATTTCACAAGGTATATAAATGTCTAGTGACTATATTGTACAACTAAAATGAATATATTGTCAATTAACTATAATGTAAAATAAAATTTTAAAAAATAAAATAAAACTATATCTAACTAAGTAAGTCCTTCTTGGTTCTTTACCTTTTCTTATGAATTTTAAGTTTACCATTTCAAGATTCATGCAAAAAAAAACTGTTGAGATTTTGATTGAAACATTGATCTGGAAATAACATTTTTATGGTATTGAGTTTTCATTATTATTATGAATGGAATTTTTTCTATGACATATTCTAAATATCTATCACTGTTGAATATTTTGGTCTTAGTTCCAACAAACTTGCTGAATTCTATTGGTTAAAACAGCTTGTCTGAAAAGTCTCTTGTCATTTCTGTGTGTATCATCTATAATTTAAAAGACTTGTGTCTTTCCATTTTTATGTACTGTTTGCTTTTTCTTTTCTTTTTGCACTGGCTATAGTTAACAGTATAATACTGAATAGAGTAGTCAGTGACACCCTTGTCTTGTTTGTCTCTGAATAAGACAGTTTCTCAAATGTCACCATTAAGTATGATGTACGTTTGCCATAGCAATTCTTTATCAAGTCAACAAAGTTATATCTTATTTGCAGATATGAATTCTACAATCTCCACAATTATTTCCCCTTGTCTGTCTGCAACACTATTTTATATATTTACCATTTGTTCTTAATCCAGCTAAAATTTTTATAACTTTTAGTTTTTCTGAAGTACTAATTTTTGGTTTATTGATTTGCTCTACTATTTTTGGTTTTCTGATTTAATTTATGTATTTTATCTATTATCTATTATTTCCGTTTATTTTGAAAGAGCTTTCTGTTTGCCACTATTTTACTCATTTCTTTTAGTTTTTACTACATTTTAATAAATGCATTTATGACTCTACAAAGTGTTTTAATTGTATTCCATATGTTTTGACATATAGCACTTGAATTGTTGCTTAGTTCTAAATATTTCATTACCATCATGATTGCCTCTTTAACATATGAGATTTTAAACATGCTTTGTTGAGAATATTGCTTTATTTTTTCGTAGTGTATTTTATTTTGTTTATTTTTTATTGAATTTATTGGGGTGACATCAGTTAATAAAATTATATAGGTTTCAGGTGTGTAATTCTATAAAATATTATAAGTATTGCTTGTTCACCACCCCAAGTCAGTTTCCTCCCATCACCATATATTCTCCCTTTACCCTCTTCTACCTGCCCACACCTCCCTTTCCTTCTGTCAATCATCATACTGTTGTCTGTGTACATGAGTTTTTTGAGGTTTTCTTTGCTTAATACCTTCACCTTTTTCAACCAGCCCCACAGTCCCTCCCCTCTGACAGCTGTCAGTCTCTTCTCTGTCTCTAGGAATCTGTTTTCATTTGTCAGCTTATTTTGTTCCTTAGATTCCACATATAAGTGAAATCATATGGTACCTTTCTTTCTCTGACTGGCTTACTTCGCTTAGTATAATACTCTCCAGGTGCATTTAAATACATTATATTTTATTGATTATACTGTTAGAGTTGTCCCAATTTTAACCCCCTTTGCCCACCCACCAAGCACCCGCACTCCCTCAGGCAATCTTCACACCTTTATTCATGTCCATGGGTCATGTGTAAAAGTTCTTTGGCTACTCCATTTCCTATTCCATACTTAGCATCCCCATGGCTGTTCTGTGACTGCCAGTTTGTTCTCCTTAATCCCCTCACCTCTTCACACATTCCTCCAAACCCCACTCCCTTCTAGCAACCATCAAAATGCTCTCTGTATCCATAATTCTGTCTTTGTTCTTCTTGTTTGCTTAGTTTGTCTTTTAGGATCAATTGTTGATAGATATGTGTTTATTGCCATTTTATTATTCATAGTTTTGATCTTCTTTTGCTTAAATAAGTCCCTTTAACATTTCATATAATAATAGTTTGATGATGATGACCTCCTTTAATTTTTTCTTGTTTGGGAAGCTCTTTATCTGCCCTTCGATTCTAAATGATAGTTTTGCTGGGTAGAGCAATCTTGGCTATAGGTCCCTACTTTGAATGGCTTTGAATAGTTCTTGCCAATCCTTTCTAGCCTGCCAGCTTTCTTTTGAGAAAGCAACTGACAGTCTTATAGGAGCTCTCCTGTAGGTATCTAACTTCTTTTCTCTTGCTGCTTTTGATATTCTCTCTTTATCTTTAACATTTGACATTTTAATTAGGATGTGTCTTGGTGAGGGCCTCTTTGTGTCCATCTTGTTTGGGACTCTCTGTGCTTCCTGGAATTGCATGTCTTTGTCCACCAAATTAGGGAATTTTTCTTTCATTATGTTTTCAAATAGAATTCCAATTTCTTGCTCTTTCTCTTCTCCTTCTGACATTCCTATGATGCAGATGTTGCAAGGTACACTTGAAGTTGTCCCAGAGGCTTCTTACACTGTCCTCATTTTTTTGTATTCTTTTTTCTTCTTGTTCTGATTGGTTGTTTTTGTTTCCTTTTGTTCCACACCATTGATTTGATTCTCAGCTTCATCCACTCTATCATTGATTCTTTGTAAGTTGTTCTTTATTTCCATTAGTGTATCCTTCCTTTCTGCGTGGGTCTTTTTTATGCTTTTGAGGCAATCACTAAGTTCCTTGAGCATCCTTATAACAAGCGTTTTGAACTCTGCATCTGATAGATTGTTCATCTCCGTTTTGTTTAGTTCTTTTTCTGGAGTTTTGATCTGTTCTTTCATTTGGACCATGTTTCTTTGTCCCTTCATTGTAACAGCCTCCCTGTATTTGTTTCTATGTATTAAATAGAGCTTCTATGACTCCCACTTTTGGTAGCATGACCTGATGTAGTAGGTGTCCTGTACAGTCCAGTGGTACAGCCTGTCCTATCACCCAGGCTGGGTACTCGAGGTGCATCTTCCATGTGGGCTGAGTACACCCTCCTCTTGTAGTTGAGCCTTGATTGCTATTGGCAGGTCAATGGGAGGAATTTAGGCAGGCCAGTCAGCTACAAGGACTAGCTGTGACCACTGACCTCCAACCTTCAC
Organism: Mormoops blainvillei; assembly: GCA_004026545.1. NCBI lineage: Eukaryota > Metazoa > Chordata > Mammalia > Chiroptera > Mormoopidae > Mormoops > Mormoops blainvillei. The sequence continues at coordinate 57,981 of PVJD01003938.1, read as the reverse complement.
CCTTGTGGATGATCAGCTGTGCAGGGGCAGAGTGGTGGCATTCTGACATGGTCCATAGCTTTCCACTGGGTGCACAGGCTCTGGGGTTTCTCAGTTGGTGCCAGCCAAGGTCAGCCTCCACCTGTGTTCTGCCTAGGACCACTCAGCATGGACTACAACAACCTGCTACTTGTGCTAGTCTTGGAGGTTTCCAGGCAAAACCAAACTGTGACCCAAAGCTGGCTGCTGCTAGTGCTGTGCCACTTAACCAGAGGTACTAGGGCTGGGAGCTCACTCATGCTGGTTTTTGCTTGTTTGAGAGGATTTAAGAAGTTATAAAGCATGAGTGGAGACCAGCCGTTCATATGGAAAAGGCACTGTTAACAGCTTTACTAGGCCAAAGGTTGGGTGGGGTGGGGCCTTAGGGATTCACCAGGGCAGAGCAAGCCATCTGAGCCAGAATAATGGTACCTCAGGTATGGTCCCACCTTCCAGCTCTGTGGCTCTGTGGGTGGAGGGCTCAGAAAAGGAATAATGGCCTCTGCCTGCTTTTCTGTCTGCTAGAAAGCTGTCCTCCAGCTCTTGCCCTGATTCTAGACAATTCAGTTCCTCCCCATATGACACTGGTGCCTTTCAAGCTGCTACCCCAGTGCTGGAGCTCAGAGGGAGTGAGTAAGTCCATGTGAAGGCTCTTTAAAGGGCACTGCTTGGGAATCCAGTAGTTCCTTTTACCAACTCAAATCCTACTGGTTTTTACAGCCAAAAGTTATGGGGGCTTATCTTCCTTGCACTGGAACCCTGGGCTGGCAGGCCTAGCGTGGGGCTGAGACCCCTCATTTTGGAGATATCTCTTCTGAAATTTTATTTGCTACACATTCGTGTAGGATCAGCCTGTTCCACATCTCCATGTCACCACATCTCTGTGTCTCCAAGTCTCCCACCAGTCTGCATGAATGTGGTTTCTTTAGTTCTGTAGTTGTTGGACTTCCACTGAACTCGATTTCTGATGGTTCTAAGTGATGATGGTTGTTCTGTAGTTTAGTTGTAATTCTGATGTGGTTTTGCAAGGAGGAGAACCATGTTTACCTATGCCTCCATCTTGACCAGAAGTCCAATTGCTTTACTTTTAATGACTTCTAATTTAATTATACTTAAGTCAGAGAATGTGGTTTGTATGACATTGATCCTTGAAAATTTGTACAGACTTCCTTTGTGAAGTACTTTGTAAGTACTTCATATTATCTTGAAAATTGTTTATATTTTCTATTTTCGAGTGCATTATTTCCACAGCTATTAGGTTGTCTTATTAATCTGAATATTTTCTATTCTTTGCATTTAATTTGTGCTTAATATCTTATTTTCTGAAAGAATATAGAAATACCTTACTATCTCCCTGACTGGTGTGACTCAGTGGGTTCTGCATCATCCCACATACTGAAATGTCACTGGTTTAATTCTCAGACAGGACACCAGCCCAGATTGCGGTCCAGGTCTCAGGTTGGGGGCATGCAAGAGGCAACTGATCAATGTTTCTATCATGTATGGATGCTTCTCTCCCTCTTTTTTCCCTCCCTTCCCCCTAAAATTAAATAAAAATTTTTTAAGTATCTCACTATGTCTAAGAATTTATCAGTTTCTCTTAGTAACTGTTAATTTTTGTTTTACTATTTCAAGGTTATATTAAATGTATCCTAATTAATTATATTTTCTTGGTGAATCATTGCATGCAGTATTTCTCTTTATTTATAGTAATTCCTTGATGCTTTAAATTCTTTTGTGTCTGTTATAAACAACACTATAATAGCTTTCTTTTATTAGTGTGTGCATTATAACTCTTTTTCCATCCTTTTATTTTCAATCTTTTTATGATTCTTTATTTTTTTAAGATTTTATTTATTTTTTAGAGAGAGGAAGGGCGTTAGAAAGTGAGGGAGAGAAACATGATGTGTGAGAGAATCAGCAATTGGATACCTCTCTCACACCGCCAGCTGGGGACTGACTAGGACTCAAACCAGTGATCTTTTGTTTTGTAGACTGGCACTCAATCCACTGAGCCACACCAGTCAGGGCTGATTCTTTATTTTTGCTTTGTTTTCGTTCTGTCTCTCTCTCTCTCTCTCTCTCTCTCTCTCTCTCTCTCTCTCTCTTTTATACTCACCCAAGGATATGTTCATTGATCTCAGGAGAGAGAAAGGGAAAGGGGAGAAGAGAGGGAGAGAGAGAGACATACAGAGAGATTGGCTGCCACCAGTATGCACCTGGACCCGGGATGAGACCCACAACCAAGGCATGTCTTCTGACTGGGAATCCAACCCACGACCTTTCGGTGTGCAGAACGCTGTTCCAACCACTGAGCCACATCAACCAGGGCTGCTTTTTTCTCTTTTAAGCAACTAAAAACTAGATCTTTTTCTTTTTAGTTCTCTATGATAAAATATACTTTTAAATGGATGAGTTTATTCTATTTACAATAATTATAATTATTGATAAAGTTGGCTTGCTTCTGTCATCTTACTTTTTTATTTTGTGATATTTTGCTTTACATCCTATTGTTCCCTTTCATGCTTTCTTTTGCATTGATAGTTTCTATATTTTTTATCTTCCCCTCTGCTGGTTTGAAAGATACAACCTCTATTATTTTTCTTTTCTTTTAATGTGTCTGTGTTAGTATATGTGTATGTTTTAATATGGATGTGTATTAAAAAGTGTTGTATTATTACTTTGATAATTTGTTTAATGAGGGCCAGTCATTGGTAAATTGTCCTCATTTTTACCTCACTTTTCATGGTAGTTTAGTAAGATATGAAATTCTAGGTTGGCAATTATTATTTCCTCCATATTTTGTTATTATACCATTAACTGAGCCCCTGCTCAGGGTTATGTGAAGTCTGCTGTCAATCACTTGTGGTCATTTTATATTTTTTATAGCTTTTAAAGTGGTAGTAATTTAGTTTTTATTCTTGATGGTCTGTAGTTTTAATACAGTGTATTCAATGTGGTATTTATCTTTATTAATATTCAGAGTATAATTGGCATCTGATGATTTATAATTTTCTTACTTCCAGAAGTTTCTCTACTACTGTCTTTTGTAGTTACAGATATTGCTTGTACAACATTCTCTACATTAGTTTCTTATTTCTTGTCAACTTCTCCATGCCTCTAATCTAAATTTTCTAATTTTTAAGTTTTTGTTTTTTGTTTTTTTTAGAAATGGGAAAGGAGGCAGAAAGAGAGGGTGAGAAACATCAATGTGAGAGAGAAACATCAATCAGTTGCCTCTCATACATGCCCCAGCCTGGGACCAAACGTGCAACCCTGGCATGTGCCCTGACCAGGAATCAATCCAGTAACTTTTTAGTTTGCGGGACAATGTCCATACAATTAAGCCACACTGGTCAGGGCTAAATTTTCTAATTTTTAGGTTTACATCTCTACTGTGCATATGAGTAGATTCCTCAATACCACCTTCCACTTTTCTAATTGTTTTTTCAGCTGTATCCAGTTTATCCCATGTTTCATTTTAGTGACTTTTTTTATTGGTTCTTTTTCATAGCCACTAGTCCTTATTTTATACTGACCTATTTTGTATAATAATTTATTTTTCTTTTATTAATGGGTCCTATCAATTAATTCTTTGAGCATACCAAACACAGACATTTTAAAATCTTAGACTATTTCACCAACTAAAATTTATTTGGAATGAATTCATGTTCTAATGGCTTTTCTTGCTGTTATGTTTCCAAGCTTTCTATTATTTTGTTTATACCAAAACTTTGTCTTGCAGCCTCAAATTTCTCTCATATTCCCCCCTCACATGCTCTCTCTCTCTCTACTTGAATGTAGTTATGTGACCACTTCTATCTGTGCCAGTCTCACTTCCAGTCCACACCCCATTCTTTTTAAAAAAATTTTATTGTATTTTTTCCATTACCATTTGACTACCTTATACCCCCTACCCTGTGCAATCACCACACTGTTTTCCATGTCCATGAGTCCTTTTTCCTTTTTACTCGATCCCTCCACCCTCTAACCTTCCCCCTGCCCAGTAGCCATCATCCTGTTCTATATCTATGAGTCTGTCTCTAATTTGCTTGTTAGTTCAGATTGTTCATTAGATTCCATATAGGAGTGAAATCATATGGCATTTGTCTTTCTCTGACTGGCAAATGTCACTTAGCATAATGTTCTCCAGGTCCATTCATCCTGTTGCAAAAAGTAAAATTTTCTTCTTTTTTTATGGACAAATAGTATTCCCTTGTGTAAGTGTCCCGCAGTTGTTTTATCCACTCATCTACTGATGGACGCTTGGTACGCAACACATTCTTATAAGCTTGAAGGTGCCTGTACTGCTATGACATTAGGGTCTCGAAGTCCGCAAGCCATCAGGTGGCTTTTCTCAGTTCCTGTGAGTGAAGTACGTTTTTACCCTAGAATATCCTTAGGCCGATAGCTTTTTATAAAGCCATAGCCCCATATTAGGAACTGTCTTTATTCCCTCCTCCCATGATTTCCTTTAGTTTTAGCTTCTGGCTAAAGGAGTGAATTTGTTCTTCACACAAACGGGGAGCACATTTCCCTTCTGTTACCTGAAAGAAGCTATCGGTATGAATTTCTGCAGCTGGAACCAAGCTTTGCAACCTTGTGGTTTCAACCTGTGTATTGGTTTCCTAGGGCTGCCATAGCAAAGTACAGCAAATTGGGTGACATGCCACAGAAATGTATTGTCTCACAGCTCTGGAGGCTATAACTTTGAGCTGGCAAGGGTTGGCTCCCTCTGACAGCTAGCAGTGAGGAAGAATGTGTTCCTTGCTTGTCTCCAAGCTTCCAGTCGCCTTGAGGGTTCCTGTGCTTATAGACAGTATTCTCCGTGTATCTTCACATTGTCTTTCTTCTGCACGTATCTGTGTCTGTATCCAAATTTCTCCTTTATACAAGGACAAAGGCATATTAGAATAAGGACCACCTTAATGACATCATCTTAACTTCATCATCTGCAAGGACCCTATTTCCAAATAAGGCCACATTCGCAAGTACTAGGAATTAGGACATCAACATCTTTTAGGGGACACAATTCAGTCTAATATCCTGATTCATTATTTTGCATTTCTTTACCAGAGAAACATGTATCTTACTTTTCCCAATATGGCTTTTTATTTTGCCTTTTAAACTGTATTTATCACATTCATGCAACGTGCTAAATCATGGACTCACCATACCATTGTATTTTGTCCTTCCTCACCAAAAAAATTACAAGATATTCAAACCAGTTTTCTTCTTGTTTATGGACCAAAGATCCTTCCTTCTGATTTCAGCCTTATCTTACTATTCAATCTGTTCTAAGAACATTTTATACTGCGAATGATGAACATTTTGATACATAATTATCCTATGTATCAAAAGCATGCATTAAATAGCTACCATATTTTTTGAAAAAAACACTTGAAAAGTCTTTGTTGCATCTTAGTAAAGCCTCTTCCCCTGTTGTTCCATTGGTGAAATAGGCAAAAAGTTATCTCTTCCAGGAAAGGATGTATTGTATCCTGAACTGAGTCTCCTTCCACCACCCCCTGCCCCGAAAAAGATATGTTGAACCCCTAACCCTTGGTCCCTGTGAATGTGACCTAATTTGTAGCATAAGGTCTTGACAGGTATAATCAAGATATGAGGTCAGTAGAATGGGTTTTGATCCAATATGACTGGTGTCCATATAAGAAGAGGGAAATTGGACCCAGAGACACACAGGGAGAATGCCATGTGATGACAGAGACAGAGACGGGAGTGATGTAGGAACAACCAAGGAACACTGGGGACCTATGGCTGCCACCATAAGTTAGTAAGGAGCAAGGAAAATTTCCACCCACAGTCTGAGAGGGAGCATGGTCCCACCAACACCTTGACCGGGAACTTTGAGCACCCTGAGCTGTGAGATAATAAATGTGTATTCTTTTAAGCCATCTCTGCGGGCACCACATGAACTCCTGTCCCAATACCCGAGCCAAGTCTCATGACCATGGCGAGAATCAATATAGGAGGGAATTGCAAAGGCTGTGGATGCCAAGGGGGCCACAGTACTTAACCTTTTAGGTTTAATCTTCTCTTTATTAATCCATCCATTCCTTCAACAGACTCTATGAACAGCTCCTAGAAGCAAAGCCCTGCACCAGGCACTAAGGATAAAGAGACTTCTCAGTTCTTGAAAAGTATTTTCTGAGACTGACACTCAAAGACTAACACATTCAATAAAAATAATACCAGGATTTATGGAGGTCCCACGAGACAGGGTGGGCCTGAGACCTCTCTGCATTCTGCACCGTTGCTGCAGAAACGCTACCTCATTACTGGGGAATATCTTTTAATAGCCTCTTCCATATAAGAAGGTGGGGTAATTGGATGAAGATGGTCAAAAGAGACAAACTTCTAGTTATAAGTAATGTTATATACAACATGATGACTACAGATAACACTGCTGTAAGGTATATTTGAAAGTTTTAAGAGAGTAAATATTAGATTCTTACCATAAGGGAAAAAAACTTTTTTTTGTATCTGTATATTATGATGGATGCTAACTAAATTTATTGTGGTAATCATGTCACAATAGATGAAGTCAAGTTATTATACTGTATTTTTTTTAATTTCTTATTTTATTTTTTATTTAGACAGAGGGGTAGGGAGGGAGGAAGAGAGGGAGAGAAACATCAGTGTGTGAGAGATGCACTGACCAATGGCTTCTCACATGCCACACACTGGGGACCCAGCTCGCAACCCAGGCCTGTGCCCCGACTGGGAATCAAACCAGCGACCTTTTGGCTCGCAGGCCAGCACTCAATCCACTGAGCCACACCAGGCAGAGCTAGAATCAAGTTATTATACTTTAAACCTTAAACTTACACATTGCTGCATGCCAATTATAGTTCAACAAAACTACGGAAAAAGAATAATCAAAAATGAAAATATAGAAACAAAAATTGTAAATGTTTTCAGTGTGTATATTTAAAAAATTATACATACTGAAAAATTGCTGTATTTCTTTGGTACCATATAAATTCTAGCATGAAATTATGTAAAAACAACATTTCTACAAAAATATCCAAATGTCAAAGGCAGATCATAGAAGCAATTAAAACTTTAATCCGTAGGAGCCACATTATTTGCCTGCTTATAGGAACGTACAGCTGCTATAATTTCAAATGAAAATCCCTTTAAAAATAACTGTCTGAAGCTTCCATATTAAGTATATTTATTTTTCCTTAGGATTAAAACAGATTACATTGGGAGCCCAGTCTTTCATAAAAAGGGGGGTGGGGAATAGAGTTGGGCCTTCATTTTCTCACAAAAGGCACAATGTGAAACGCATCTGTGAACATTGCATAATTTGTTATGTTCTACAAAGAGGTGGGTTTTTGTTAAACACATACCAAAGCTATTTGGTACTGTTTCACCAATGATGTCTATTCAGGTCCAGAAAAGAAATTGGCCTCAGAAGAGTGAAAGGAGAGTAAATTTTTCTTTAAAATTAGATACAGATTATCACTTCAAAATGCAGGAGGGAATTTTACAAGTGACGGTGCACTGATTAGCTTTCCAATGGACATCCAGTCCTTTATAAAACACATACTAGCTGTGGTCAGCTGTGACCAATGTGGTTTATTACTCTCTAGAAGAGCTGAACTGAGATTACCCATCTAATTTAATTGAGAAATGTTGGGTGAACTTGAACTATTTCAAGGACATGAATGACCAGAGAATTTATTTGATAAGACATTAAAGGCTGAATATGGTAACTATCTCTTTGATGGCTTGATACAGACATTTCTTTAGTTCATTAGCCTGTCTTTCATATTTTTTTGTTATTACTCTTGTGGTAATTACATGAGCAGCTTAGATAAAAAGGGGAAAAAAGTTTTTGTATGACACAATTATGAAAAATTATGCACATTACTTTTCTTGGTAAATATTCATGACAATTTTTATGTTGTGCAGCAGTCTTTAAAAGGTGACATCAGTTTTCAGGTAAAGGAACCTAACAATAATTAAATTATGGGAAAACTAGTAAGTCTGCTGTTTTTTCATGGAATAGTCCCTAAATTATTCATAAATATTGTTTTCTGATTTCATTAAGAAAAAAGTGTCAGGAAGTTGACATGTTATTCACCGCTCTCTGTTGCATTTCTTTGTAAACTGGGCAGTGTGAGTTATCATTACAGTAGCTTTATCAATAATATGACATACCAGGTGGCATCAGATGATGATGTGCTTTCTCTTCATATGTCTGCCAACACTTAAGATAAAGTCTGCTGTATCCCCAATGACTAATACTAACATGTAATTTAGCTATTTGCATCTTTTCTTACTGTTTTTAAATATTATACTTTTAAACTTTTCACAGAAATGCAGTGATAGAAACTCTAAGAATAAATTACAAATCACACTTCATGTACTAGTGACTCTTTAAATGGAATTTTTCATTGAAACTTTGTCATTAAAATAGAAAGGCCTATTGGTTGTGCCCATACAAGCATAATAAATTGTATATGTTTGTGGTACTGAATGACTCTTGCCCATATGCTGCACTGCAAAGCTACATGAATGAGGCATTTACCAAATCAGGCCCACCACATTAAACAGAAAAACAATCTTTATTCATGGTAACTTATCAGTTTCAATTAATCAACCTCAACAATGGAAATTCTGATGTGTTCAAGCAACTTGAAAGCAATAGGTCATCTCCAGGGCAGCCATGTTGTGTCTTTGTGCCTAAGATTTCAAACAAAGCTACATCTCCAATAAATAGACATACATATACACACATACATGTGCATATATATACAAACCAGTGGATGGCTACAGATATGCCATGTGGTGTCAATAAAAATGTACACCTATGCTTGATGATTTTTATCATAGAAAATGGAATTGTTTTTCCTTCCAGTATTACTTTTTGAGCTCTGCAAGATTAAACAAAAGGAAAGAAATTTCCATTGGATGACCATCCTTTCAGTTTCTGTGCTGCTATGTGAATAGCATTGTGCAAACCATTCCAATGGTTTTGAAAAGGGGTAACCATTGGTTTGATTTGGTTACACGGTTTAGTAAAGAGCTCCCTCCCACTGCCTTAGGGTCTGTGAAAGGTCTGTGACCTGTTTAGAACTGCCAAGTGAAATGTCATGTCGCCCCTCCCAAATGGGAGTATCTGCATTCATTTGATCAGTATAAAAAATGATTGGGGATGGTGAGATCAGTGCTTTTGAATTGCAATTTATAGCAGTTTACAAAAATGCACATTGTTGGAAAAGAAAACATGGAAGTGTTTCTTTCTAAATTGCATTACCTGTGAAATGTCATTAGTCTTTTAAGGATATTTACATCCTTTTTTAAAAATTATTTAGGAGACTTATTTCAACTGAGGAAAACCAGAATTTTATTACATTATGATTTTGTAACTTGCACTTTGGTTTTAATAACAAAATTTAAGGAAACGAACGTGTTTGAGTCCTTTGAATAAACATAATTTACCATTTTCATCTAATTCTCTAAGATAGTCTTCGTGTATCGGTTGCATTAGCAGAACCTTCCCAATTATCTTCCCTAGATTATAAAGGAGTTTCATTTGTTGGTAAATGCCTTGTCTGCTGATTTAGAATAGTGAGTCTAAAAGCACAGGCGTACGTACCTCTACCAGGTTTCCATTAGTCCTTCAACAGTTAATTACCAAAGCTTCTTTGTCAGGTGACTACTTTCTAAATCATGGTACCACTAGACTCATCTACATGGATGCATAGTTTCATAAAAGAAAAAGGTTATTTCTTTTCCATTTGAAGTGGACTTTATCCAAAAAGTTGAGGCAGGCTGTTCAAGTTCATAAAGGCTGAATGCAGCCATGTTCTGGGGTGCAGGAAGCAATGCCCTTTATACTATATCCAGGAATCTTCAACGCTCCATCTCTTCACCTGATGCAGTGGGTGGAACTGGACATCATATTAAAGAATTCTTCTGGTAGTAAGAAAAATTACCTTGAGAAAAGGCCTTCAGAACTTCCTTGGTTGATCCTTGACTGGAAAAAGAAGGGCCCTGCTTCAGAAAAGACTTGACCCAGATAGTCTCCCTAGCATTCCACTTTGAACCTCCCAACCATTGAAAGCCGAGGTTGTCACGTTTTTATCTTTGTTCATGTTAAGCTTTGGAATGACAGCCTGGCTCTGTGTTCCCCTCTCCTACTACCCGGGCTTTAAGTGTCCACATTGACACCTACGGGTGACCGCAGGCTGCAGTTCTTTGTTGCCTTCTCCACGCCTCTGGCTTTCACTGGGATTAGCCCAGGGCCTTTGTTCCCCTTCAAAGCTGGAACATCACGTCCCATGTTTTGGCTTTCCTGTCTCGGACCCCCAACGCTTTCCTCGCAATTTACGCACCAGGTGAATGTCCCTCCCCATAGAGCCGAGAGCCCAGCCCGTGGGGGGAGCGGAGGGCAAAGCCTCCCCATTTCCACCTTCAGAACACTGCCAATCTGGTTTTCTTTCCTTCTCATTCATAATGTTCTGTTTCATATGGAGGGAAGATGGAATGCATAACTGGAAACTTAGATCTTAGATCCCTGGACCCCAACACCTCTCCTTTAAAAAAATGTTTTTTCTTACAGTGGCTCTTAATTCTAGAGAGGAAGCTCTCAGCCGAAGGCCATTTACAGGCACCCAGGACCATTTCCGCTGTCTGGGACAACGGGGAAATTGTCTCAGAAGACAGCTTGCCTAATAGTGGTGCACTAACAGTGATGCACAGAGCTAAGGGTGAGAAGGGGTTTATATACAGTAATTAAAACAAATTTCATGTCTCTTCATCGTTCTGCATTTTTAGTGAGGTTACCACAGAAAGAAAAGCCTCTGGAAATGTCATCGATACCCCAGAACACGACAGTGAATGACATGGATTACGGAGTAGCGCAGCAGACCACTGGGCTGCGCAGAGAGGGCTACAGAAAGAGGGTCCTCACCATCCGGGCCTAAGGGCTGTCTCCCTCGCAAAGGATTTTATCTCAACGACGTTTCCAAGTTAACTTCCGTGTGGGGATTACATATACCCACAGGGGCACCGCACTGGAAGAGAACGCGAGGGGCTCCCGCTGTGCGCGCCTTTCCAAGCCTTTACGGAAACGCGCTGGTTCGGGGCGGGCAAGGCAGACAAATCCGGGGGGCTGCCAAATCCTTTGGGTGCTTGCTGGGCTCAGCGTAGTGCCCTGGCGCCTTAGGGTGGGAAGGAACAAACTTCAGTTAAAAAGCTCCGGGGCACCAAACTCTCCAATCCCTCCAGACTCCCTAGGAACACAAGTCCAACTGATTTGCTGCCCCCTCCCTGTCCGCAGACCCCCAAGACGGTGACCCATAAAGCCTGGAAGGGGATTTAAATTTTTCTCTGGAGAGGACCACTTTGTCTTATGTGGCATAGGCCTCCTCGCCTTATTCGAAAAACCATAAACAATTCTTGAGTGAGTAGGAAAACTCTTTTAAGTTTTGCTTCCGGGTCGTAAGTTTCAAGATCAAGATTAAGGTATCTTTTCTTTCTGGAATGTCAGGCACCATTTACTGAAAGGCAGGTTCGCTCTCTTTGGTGCATAATGCTCAACTTGGTTGAGTTCCCCTAACTACAAGTTAGGCCCTGTCGTAGCCCATTTACAGAATCATAGGTCCTGGATTACAGTTTTTCTAAAGCTATTTATTAGGTCCCAAGAAATATATTTGTGGTAGCTGTCACATAAAGTTGTTATGGTCTGGTGCAAAAGAAAGCTGGAGAGGCGATTTATTTGTGCGTAAAAGGCACAAGATTTAATTGGAGGAAGATGTGTTATATTCAACGCAAGTACATGGGGTGGCATGGCACCCTGGAGCATTATTCGAGCTTCATCTACTATGCACTATATGCCACCGTCTCTAAAGGAGTGTTGCCCTAGAAACTTGTTTTAAATCTGCTGCTATATATCAACACCTTGTTTTAGCAGTCCTTGGCTGAATTACAGTTACACAGTTTGGCGCTTCTTTCAAATTTCCTCCCATCAGTTTGGCTAAAGAAAGGAATTTTTCTCCTTTAGAAATGAATTGGCTTAATTAGTAAGTAGATTAATGGCAATTGCTGGTGAGTTGGTTTCCAGCAGAGTTTCACCAGAGAGGGTTAATCGGAGTCAGGTCTGGAATCTTTCCCAGAACTGGCTGCCAGCCATTTCCACCAACCAATCAACCCTACAAGAAATGGAGGAAATGAAATAGAATTTATATTCTCTACGCTATTATCCTAGGCAGAAATTCCTTGGAAGCAGCCTCCTGGTTGGGTGCAGGAGAGACTGTTTCATTTCAAAATTTTCACACAAACCCTGAAAGGTTCCACCTTCAAGATTTCTCTAGGTACCAAAGCAGGATTTCAAACGGCACAATGAGTGTCTCCACGAAACACCCAGGGCGCCTTGGAAATGCCTGAGGCTCTTAGTCAATTTCAGGTTTTAGAGAAGTTGCGAAAATCTTCCAAGTCCCTCACTAAATCTCCCAGAAGCCTTTAAAACTCGTAGTTGTGTTTTGCAGCCTTTTCACTAATTTTTCCATAGTGTTAAAAATGCATTCATAGTTTAACTTGCAGCTGCATTAGTCTTGCAAAAAAGAAAAAAGAAAAAAAGTCCCTGCTGAGAAATGCATATAATAGGAAAAACAGATCGGCTGGACAGCAGCGTAATTAATGCCAGAAAGGGCTGAGGCCGGTTTCATAGTTTGTCTTTTGAGGATATCGAGACGAGACCTGGTGAAAAATGACGCATGCTTTAGCATTTCAGAAAGCTGGCAACTGGCAGTGCTTTTCCTTTTTCCTTTGACTTTCTGCCTCAGAACAAAGAGGTCGGCAGAACTAGCTAGGTTGTAATGAGTTCTATGTCCCTAGCACATTAAGTGCATCATGGAAACATATTGTATCGAAATAGTTTGGAGGAGAATACTGGGGATGAAAGAGAATGGGTGCTTTGATCAGCTCCCTGGGGTCCTGAGCACGCACAGACTGACTTGCAAGGAGTTATTCAGCTCCAGCTAGACACACTTACAACACCATTCAAAGGAATTTGCATATCTGTAATTTATCACATTGGTCCAGAACATTTTTGCAAGGTAAATAAAAGTTGGCTGAATAAAAAAAAATCAATCATCACAGATATAGAGGAAACTGTGAGGCCAGTCTTTCCATTAAAAACATAAATTATATGTCCAGGAAAGCATGACGACTTAGAGGCTAACCTTATTTTATAAACTGTCGTCAGAGCTACAGGTTAAAAGCACTGACAAAGACAAGAGTGACCACTATTTCTTTGTACTTCTACTTGAGGGGAGTGTCTGCAGCTTTCCACTGGAAAAAAAAAGGCAGAAAGTTGAATGAGATGTGTGTGGCTATAACCAGCCCATGACATGCAGAGAAAAATTAGTATACACTTTGAGGAGATGTGAAAGATGGCTTAATCTCCTGGGCGTCTGCAGGTGCTAAGGTTAAATCTCACTTCTTCTCCTGTGGATTTCATTGCCAAGCCCTGGTTGCCGAAGCTCAAGAAGTTGAAATGCCCTCATACCCAGTCAATAGAAAAACTTGCTTTCCAATGTCCCATGAGAACAAGTGAAAATTTAACAGGCAGGCATTGTTCAGAGTTTTTAAACAGCCCAGTTAAACAGCAAACAAGAATCTTCAACTTGACCTTGGAAAAGACTGTGTGCCTGCAGATAATCTATCAAACAACTCTGGATGACAATGATATATTTCAAAGTATTGTCAGATGAAAAGATTGATAAATTTGCTGCTGCAAAGAGAGAACTTTGGAAACAGGCAACAGGCCATTTAGTGTGCCGTTGCCTCTTGCTGCCTCCTCTGTCCTTGCCTCCCCGTCTCCACCCCTCCACCCTCAGCCCTGGGGCCAGCTCAGTAGAAGAGGGCCAGTAAATCAGCTCTGTAATATTTCTTAAGGGGCACGGAAAAGCTGTGAACAGTACTTCTCATATTAAACGCAATATTTCTTTGCTTTCGTGGGGAACAAAAGTCATAGCAAGACGTCTTTATGGCTAATTCAGTCAAAGGCACATCCCGGCTCCCCCCGCAGAAAGGTCAGTGTCGTTGTGTTTGGTCCACCGAGGGGGTGTTTTCACACTGAAGACTGAGCCAGCTGTCCCTGTCATACCCTCGCCACTGGGGACTTCGCCCTAGCCATGGTTATTAGGCACACTCTACACCTGCAAAATATACCGATTTCCAAGACTTTTCAAGACCCCCCTCCCTGTTCTCATGCCCCCTCCTTTTTCGTCTACTAAACTTTGACAACACAATTCAAGCCCTGGATGAAAGCGCTGCGCGAAAGACGAAAGCTGGGGAGGGGGCAGCTCAGCAACTTCTCATCGTGTCTATTGAGCAGCCATCAAAGAAATGAGGCGTCAAGTAGGTTTTCAAAAGTAAGAAAAAACTTCCAAATAATTGCGAAGAGGCATTACACATTTGCTATTGCCACAAATGAGAATTGTTGAACCCTAATATTTAATTTTATGTATTACGTGTGCAGGTGCACCCAGGCATCCTTCATTTAGAAGAAGCTCTTTACAATTTTTTTTTTAAATTTAGCATGTCACTGACCAAAGTCAGAAGATAATTCTTCTCTGAGTTGTCCCACATCTCTTTTTTAAAATCCAAATACCAACACACTGTTCTTATCCATTTCACAAGTCTTGCCCAACTGGATTTCATAATAAAACTCCTTCTGGAAACATCTACTGGCTAGCCCCATCAACATTTCAATGCCAAAGGCTGGCATCCAAAGATAGGTGACTACCTAGCTGTCTGGGAGGACTCTCAGTGGCCCAAACAAGAAAGGAGCTAAAGGGGATCCTGTGCAATCGCTATAAAGAAATGGTAAAATTAGAAATAATTCAGAAAAAAAAAATACTTTTAGAGTGATACTGCCCTAAGTATCAGTTCTTCTAAGACAGGAGTGCAAAAGTAACTAGCCTTCTCTAGGACCACTTGGTTGTGGAAGTGGGGGTGGTACGAAAAGGAGGAAAGAGGGTTTAATTCGGCCGTGGTGCCTCTAACCCCAATCTTTTTTCAGTCCTTTCACCCAGATTGCGAAGAGCTACATGAGAACTTCCGAGAAGTGGGCAAAGTGCAGGAGTGCCCTGAACGCCTTGGGTTCCCATGACACAGGCAGGGGTGAAGCACACTGCTGGCCACAGGAGACGAGGAGGAGTGCCTCTCACTAATGGGGAACTCTAAACTCTTTCCTGGTGCCCGGGGACCTCCACACAGCCCATCACCAGCAAGCAAGGCTCCCGCGTCTCCCCTAAGCGATGTCAGCGCAACAGGTTGTTTGGAACAGGTGCCGACCACTCAAGGAAGGGGTTGGCACGAAGCTGCGAGGATCAGCCAAGGGCCGAAACCTCCCAACCCCCGCCCGAGAAGCAAGGGTAGATCCCCAGGGGCCCGAAAGTAGGGGCGGGCTGGAAACCTGCGCCCCAGCGAGCCGCCACTGCTAGCGCCGGCGCCTTCGCCCAGAGGCAAAACCAGCTCGCCTCCGCCTGCGCGCCGGGCCCTGGGGGCCCTCTGTAGGCGGCCGCCCAAGGGCTTCCCACCCGGCCAGGGGGCGTAGTTCCTCCCGGCCTCCCAAAGGAAGCCTTGGGTTCCACCTCCTGCCCTTGTTCTGGCTCTTCTCCCCCATCTCTGCTCGCCGCTTCCTAGAGCCCCTCTTGGAGACTTCCATGCGCAAAGATAGCAGAACTGCGGAGAGCCCGGCGCCGGGCAGCCACTTCCAGCCTCCAGGGAAGACAGACAGTACCCGAGTCCCGACCGCCCTGGGAGCAGGGGCTAGGCGGGCCTCCCGGGATACTCGTCCGACTCCACCCCGGCTCTCGGGAACCCTGAGAACGCGGAACAGCGGGCGGGGCGCATGCGCGCCTCCAACCAGGGTCCCTCCCCAGCCCTCCGAGTTTGGGGAAAGTTTGGCGAGGTTTGCCTTGGCACGGGTGGACGTCCCAAAAGCCAGGCTGCCCTGGGGATGCGGCCAGGAGCTCCCCCCGGAGTCTCGGGAGCTGACTCGGCGGGGGCCCGAGAGCTGAAAAGCGGCAGAAGGTGGGGAGAAGGGGCCTTTGTGTGTGGCACAGGAGAGTCACTTGCGCACAAACGCAGCAGCGCGCTTCGCCGCCGCCTCAGCCTCCTCCACTGCACCTCCGCCTCCGAGGCGCTTCATTACAACCGAGCCCTTCCCCCGCCTCCCCCCTAGCCCCGGCCTTTGTTCGGCTTGAAAGTAATGCTGTGAATTAAAAGAAATGACAATATTTTCTATCTGCTTGAAAGTCCAAGAGAAGAGCCCTTGAGCTTGGCAAAAATCAGGCAAATCATTCATCATGCCACCCCGCACCTGTGGTCTTGGCATTGAAAACCCTCCAGACCTATTCCTATTAAACTTAATTATTCCTCCAAAGCGCACAATGGTTGAAATGGAGCAGGTTGGAGTCTGTTTATTGGTGGTAAATGTTTTTCTGAAGATCTTCTGAATCTCATTGTTAGCTCGTTGTTTGAGGCTGCCCTCTTTCTTTCAGACTAGAGTAGCCTTGGACTTTTCAATTTTCAATCGTAACATCTGCTTAATCGTATGGATCAAAATATGGAGACACAAAACATATGTAATGGTTGATTTGTTAAATCCTGGTAATGAGTTATTAACAAGGGAAAACAATAGGCCAGGATGGTGAGAGCCTTATGGTAACAGAGTCACTTTATGTGACGCCTGACGTTTCCCTTCTTGATAAATGGAACTAAGGTCTGAGCGCCAGGTGATAGCAAGAAAATCAATGTCTTTAGGGGCCAGCACGGAGACTTTTTCTATGTGAAAAATTAGGAGACATAAAATTTAATTGGCTGATCAGGAGGGGGGAGACAGTGGTCTTAAGTTTAATTGCCAGTAGGCTTAGCAAGGGAGACAAAACAAGATTTGGGCCTGTTTGTTTGCAGCACCCCAGCCTCAAGTCCAAGTGTATCATTGAAAATGTGTTTTATTATAACACATGTCATGCTTTACAGTTCCCATATTGTGTGAAGACAATAGTTAATGGTACATTAAAGACAGGCAAACCATGCCAACACGTCTTGGAGACATTGTAAGGGCCTCTCTCTTTGCTTGTTGTAGGCAGCTGCAGCCCAGGACCCAGAAGCACAAAAAGAACAAGTTTGAAATACCAGGTGCATCCTAGAGAACCACGACAGGGATTGATATGTTATAGCCCAGGACATGAACCTAGCAATAAAGATATCATTTCGATTGTCTGCGGCTTCCACGGCCTGTAAAGCTGGGAGGCCCCGCTCAGCCTGCTTTCTGGCAGACCCGTCTCCCTCCCTGGGTTTCCCCATCTCACTGGGCCAAATCCGAACACCTGTTGGCCAGACCCCACATCCCATCGTGGGAATTGCTTCCTACCAGTGGTTCCAGATCTCAAAAACGCAATTGGTTGTGGAATTATTTAGGACCATTCCCACAGGCTGCAGAAGGCTTTGGAAAGGCAGTGGGAGGGGAGGGCGAGGGAGAGAGGGAGGTTCGCCAGGGAGTGCTCAACTGGTGTTTGTTCAACCTCGCAGCTGGTACTCGGTGCCACTGCAAAGGCCCATTAATGGAAATGGGATGAGTTTATGGCTTTAAGAGGCTTCACACCCTCTCCACTGAGGGGCGTTAATCCTGGTACTGGCAGATGAGCAGTCTGGGAATCCCCCGCAGCCGATTTCACAGGAGTTCCAGCAAGACTTTTTATGCGCTCTGCTCCCAGAGTAGGGTGGGAGACTCCCTCTCTTTCCCACCTACTTTTGCTGCCTTGTAGGACCTACAGGCTTCAGAATGTAATTTTTTATGAGGGCTTTCAATTAATCCATGGTGTCTCCTCCTTGGGACGTAAGAGGACCCACGAGGGGGCTCCATCCCAGAGGCCACCCAGCTCAGAATGCGAAACTGGCCCGCCTCTCCCCTTCAAACCTACCTTCTCCTTTCTCCTCAGGAGCCGCCCCACCCCCTCTCACCTCCTGAGAATTCTCTGATGAAAAACAAAGGGAAGAGGCATGGTGCCTCAGATGCCCAGCCTCTGAAAACAGAAAGCCACCTTTTGGTGACACATGATATCTTTTAAGGCAGTTATGAGAGGACCCTGACCCTAACGCCCACCAGAAATGTAGGGGAGAGAGAGGGATGGGGAGAAGGGGCTTTTATTGAGTAGAGTCATTGGCCTTCTGACGCCAAAGCAGAATGGCACAGTAACCTGGGATGGAGACCAGCAGGATGGGCTGCAATTGAGGCGTATTTGGTGGGAAAGGGTGAGATGTAGGGAGAAGGAAAGGTGCCCCACCCCAAACTCTCTTTTCTCCAATACTTCCCCTTCCACATACACAAACACACACACCCTCTCTAGCAGTGGAGGCAAACCCACTCACTGGGGAATGATTTAACCAGCTCACCAGTTGAGTTTATAAAACGTACTCATTCTGGGTTTGCAGCTTCTTTATTATGCTAAATGGACATGGGTAGCCAGGGAGTACTTTCTACTTTTTGCCCTGGCGGCCCCAAGCTGAGTTTCAGCATAGGGGCTGATGGGCATTCAGAAGACCCAAGGCTGAGCCATGGATCTCAGTAGCCATTGAGGATAACTGATAAATATCAATTATTTTCATACATACTTTTTTTTTTAATTTGGAAGAAAAGTGTTGACTTAGAAGGACTGCTGAATCAACCTGTCACTCAGAGTGCCCCCATACTGATCTTTCCGGGGCCAGGCTGCTGTATTTGCTGGCCAGAGATGCCCCAGCCCAGAGGCTCTTCAGCCTGGCACTACCACAGGGAGAGCAGCTCCTGCACCAAGCACAGCTCAGGCCTCTTGAACGCCAAAGGAGACTCTGAAATAATACGTTTGTTCTGCTTTTACTGCCGCATTTTTAAAAAAGAATTGCTACACTAGAAAGAATGGATTATGAGTAAATAAAAAGAAGCTGTCAGTCTCTTTGAAGGTTGTGTTTAAAGGGACTTGCCAAGTCAGGACAGAAGAGTGACAAGATAGAGACCCTGGTGTTTTACAAACTCAGCCCGGCTCTTCCGCTTCATCTGCACCGCACTAAAGGATGTGTTGAAGCATTGAATCACAAAAAAAGTGGCACGCAAAATAAAAGGTGCCACATCACAATGATTGTAGTGTTTTAACTGGGGAGTGCCACAGTACCCAATCCAATTGAAACGCAGGTCTACACAGCCCAAGGAAACGGGACAATGCTTACATAACTTATAATTAAGTAAAAGTCTGCCTAACATTTGACTTCCTAATGAGTGTAATGAGATTACATGCCTGATGGAAGCATTTGTGGGAAAGCAACTTTCGTGTTTAATGAGCCCCTAATACAGGACAAAATCGAATTATTTTCTCTGGTTCCCAAATTCTGACTCCAGTGTGAAATCTCCATCTTTTAGAGGGAGGGACAGGAGAGGCTGCGATGTCTGAAAGGGTTGAGAGGGTCGACCGCCAAGGGGCTCCTCGGATCTTCGAGACTCTGAATCTCTGAGTGTCTGGCTGGGCCGCGCTTTGGGGTCGGGCTCACGGCCTTGCTGTAATTGTTCTTGGACGACGTCCATAGCACCCGCGGCGCGCGGGGAACCCCTCGGTGGGTCTGAAACTAGGTTAAAGCAATTAGCTTGCTGCCGACATACTGTCCTTCGGCAGGGCCTTGGGTACCGGTGAGTTTCCTGGTTGTAGCCTGGAGGACCAGGCCAGTACCGGCGATGGAGCAGCAACTATCCTGGGCCAGGCCTTCGCTGCAAGAGGGCAGCGAGTCCTCCGGAAGGTGCGCCCCTGCAGCGCGCGGCCCCTCACTGCACTTCCCCTTCGAGTCTGCGGTGTCTGAGCGCGCGCGCCGCACCCCGGGTCAGCCGCACCCAGCTAGGCTTTGGCCCACGTGGGAAGGCTCTCCGAGAGCCCAGGAGGCTCGGGTAGCCGCAAAGGATACCCCCTGGCAGCCCGTTTTTTTCCAGGGCTTTCCGGCTGAGCGCCCCTGGCCGCGCCCTCAAGCCTCTCTTCGTCGCTAGGGGGCGGTCCTACGCCCTCCGCACCAGGCTTGCCTTCCTCCAAGACCAGGCTGGTTGCCAAGGAAGACTGAAATTCTGTTGGAGGCAAAAGGCAGTCCGTATCTGAAATAATCCACTTGCAGAAGTGGCTGAGGAAGAGGGCGTGCTCCCTCTCTCCTTACGTAAAAGACCCTGGATTTTGTTGGGAGGCATCCGAGGGGCCTCCAGGCCTCAGCACCCAAAGTCATCCGCCCCATCTCCTTTAGGAGGACTACGCCTAAGTTCCATGTACCCGACGCTACCTCTGCAGAGAGGATAGTCCCCAAGGAAGCTCGAGAGGAACCCATTCTCCACAGCCCGTGCAAGCAGGCCCGAAACTAGCCCCTTTTTCGCACCCCACACAGCGAATTCAGTTCATACACTGTGTTTGGATTAGGCAGGGTAGGGGTGACCTTGGGTAAGTCGAACACCGTCTTTGAGCTTCAGCATTTCCCTCTGAAAAAAATGGGAATAAATACACCATGATCTACTTACCTCATAGAGTGTCTGAAGGGTAGGATAAAAATACAGGCAAAAGTCTCTCTTTAGGGCAGGTGATGCAGAAAAATGGCACTCTTAGAGTTGGGGCCTAACCCTTCAACCCACCTCCTTTCAGCTAAATCTCATTAAAATGTGATTTCTTAGTAGACAGCTACATTTTGAGTCTCTGGTCCAGTTATCTTTTACAGGGTAAGTTCATTATTCTTTTTAGAGCTTACCCCCCCCATCATGTATTAAACAAACAACTTTTGGAAAAATGTGTAAATAGCATTTATTAACATCGCTTAGAGATAAATCATATCTCGCAATAAATTAGCACGAAGTTTCCTGGACAGAGTTCTTCCAACAACATTCTGCCAAAGGTGCTGGGGGGAATCATAGGCTATTGCATATTTTTAGAAAATCAGGATAAATTATATAAATTATATATTTAAAAAGAGAATCTATTTCATTACCTTGACAGCATAATAAATAGATAAATAACAAACAGTTGATTGCCATTAGAAAAATGTGATTCTTAAATTACATTTACATTATAGATATTTACATGTACAATATGCACAGAGACATAATCAGATCATCAGGCGCGTCTGGGATTTCTCAGGACACAAACTCAAAAGGTGGTTCGTTTTCTATGTTATTGAAGGAAGATTTGCTGTTGAGTTTCCTAGGGTCCTCTGGGGTCCACACTTTGGCTGTTCGGATAATATTTTGTTCTTTGAGTTGTTTTTCATCAGTCCATGAGAGAGAGTGTCCTGCGAGGGGAGGGAGGCCGTAATCCGGGTCGCTGGGGGAGGGGGACCCTAAGGAGGTGAGAAGAGAAAACAGAGGGTGAATGTCCAGCCCTATTCCCAGCAGAGCCCTGCAGTCCTGTACGGTACACTCCCGGGTGCCTCGACAGAACAGGCATCTTAGGTTACATTAGAATGACCCTTTTCTTCCACTCCGCAAGCCCCCCAACGCTCTTTCCCCAGAATCCAAGGAACTACATGTCCATCGGGGTCGTGCGCCCTCTGAGCCGGGGTTAAAGTGGCGGGAAAAAACCTGAGAAACGCCAACTCGCGCTCAAGGTCGCCGGTGCCCACGGATCATCTGTCCGTCCGTCCGTCGGTTTGTCGGTCTGTTCGCTGAGCCCCTTCAAGACCTCCCCACACCCGTCCCCGGCTCCCTGAGCTGGAATGCGAACACACTTACGGGTGCCCCGATGGCAGATGATGACCTTCTGGGTCTGGCTGCCCGGGCTGTCTCCTCCCAGGCGTCCACTACCGCCGGACCCCCGGCCTCCCCCCGGGCCGCCGCCGCGCAGTGGCAAGTCGGCCTGCACCAGCTCGCTGAGGAAGTTGATGTAGCCGATGGCCAGGCGCAGCGTATCCACCTTGGAAAGGCGCTTTTCGTAGGGCAGTGTGGGGATGTGAGAGCGCAGCCCCTCGAAGGCGTCGTTGATGGACTGCATGCGCCGCCGCTCGCGCACATTAGCCGCCTGTCGCAGCTGCTGCAGCTCCGCCTCTGAGCGCACCCGCCGCCTTCGCCTCGCCGCTGCCGCCGCCGCCGCCCCGCTCAAGCCCCGCAGCCGGGCCCCCGGGGACAGCACAGCAGCCCCAGCGCACTGGTAGGCCAGGCACGAGGGCGGCGACCCCGGCGAGTAGGGGAAGCCGCCGGGGGGCGCCCCCGCCTCGCAGCAGTAGCCACCGCCACTGTCGTCTGGCTCGCCGGGGCCCCCCGAGGGCGGCGGGGCGAGTGCATGCGGGGCGGCCGAGGGCGCAGGCTGCAGCAGCAGGCACGCCCCGTCGCGGTAGCAGTACTCGTGCAGCTGGTGGCTGAGGAACTCCACCTCGGCCTGCTCGTCAGCCAGCAGCTCATCGCCATCCTCCAGAGGGTCCCGAGAGGACTGGTCGGTGAAGAAGTCCTCCTCGTCAAAGTAAGGAGACGGGAAGGCGTCAAGGCCCCCGGGGAAGTGCTCTAGCAGCACCGCGTCCATGCTCTGAGCCGCCGCGGGCTCGAGGGAGGGACTCGCAGCCTGAGGTGGTTCTCTGAAAGTTTGACGTTGCAGTTTTTGCTTCTCCGGCAGCCCCTTCTCTCCCCGTTTCCCGGCTCCTTGAGCTGGAGGTAGTGGGGACGGCCCGCTGACTCCCCACCCCCGGCCTCCCTGGAGGGCTCACGTTCGCTGAGCTCTGACGGCGCCCGCGCTACGCTGGGGAGGGCTGTGGCCAACTTGCTGCAGCTGAGGGCCGGCACGCGAGGATTCTTATAACTACATCCACAGGCGCGTGCCAGGGACCCGCGGCGCCAGCCAATCACCGAGCCAGCGGGGAGGGGCGGAGGGCCCTGCCGGCGGTTCGAGGGCCGGAGAGGCTCTCCTTGGGTTGGGAGCTCCTGGGGCGGAGAGGAGGCGGGGTCTACGCTTGCCTGGGGCCCCCACTGTTCCACCCGGCCGGTTCCTCCCGCGAGTGCCTGCGGGGCGCACAGCTCCAAGGGCACCTGCAGCCTGCGGCGCCCGCCGCCTGCCCGCGCGCGCTGCGCAGAGCCGCCCCCTCCTCCCCTCCGGGACTGGGGTAGCAGCGCTCCGCGTCAGCGCACAGCTACACTACGTCCTAGGGGTGTGCTCTGAGGACCCATATGGCGGGAGCTCGCTCCTTCCCGGGGGTTGGCTCAGAAAATACCTGGAGCCTGGGAGGTCCGGTTGGTGCTTTTCGCCATCCCCATATCCTGGGCGCGCTGGCCTACGGCCGGCTGTGTTCTATCTCATCCTCGTAACTTTGAAGAACTCTTGTAAAGTTTGGCACAACGTACGCCAGTGTGGTTCGAAGGCGACGCAGTCCAGCTCCCGGGGCGTTCCAGACGCTGCGCGGGGGCTAGGAGAGTGAGTTTTCGGGACGCCAGCCCTGGAGCCTGACTCTGGTGCGGGTGTCAGTCCCCAGCGACACCCGCTGCAGGTCGTCCACGTCTCCCCTGCCTTACGCAGCCCAGGGAAAGTAATGGGAGCACTGGAGGGGCTGTCTCGCAGGGCAACTCAATTGGGCACGTTTCCTCAGAGAGCAGATTGAAACCCTAGGGATTCGAATCAATAAAACTTGGTACAAAAAGAGTCAATTGAACTGTTTGCTCCGAAGCAGTTCGGGGAAGAGCGGGACGTTAAAGGACAGAGTGTGACCGTTTTCAAACTTGAGTCTGTCACCTTTCTGACTGGTCTTCAAGATCATCCTTGAATTTTTTATTCTTTTTCGACCTTAAACACAGACACACGCACAACGTATTCGCTGTGCCCACACTTTATAACAGACTGCGATGTAACACGAATTCCTCAGTTTAGGAATAACACTTTCAAGTTCGGGTAATCCCTGTTAAAAACCGAGTTCCGGCTTTCACCCCTGGAGAGTTAAGAAGCTCAGCCGATGACGCGTGTTCTCGCAACAGAGGACCGAGGCGTGGTCTTCCCGGGTCAACCTTTTCCTTTTTCAGACCCTTGTCCCACCAGGGGCTTCTACGTGGGTGTTCATACTCATCTCGACATCCAAGGCCATACCCCTTAAGAAATGTAATTTAAACAGGCGCCTTGGTTTCAAACATTACACTGTATTTAACTGAATTCTGACACCAAAAAAAAAAATTATAAGATTAGAAAATCAGAGATTACCCAACCTGGGGTGGAGCAGAGATGGTTGTCACGGACCTCAGACAATTTTAAGCCAAAGACTTACTGTTTTTCAGTATACTCTCCTGTTAGCTTCTTAGTCCATGTTCCTTCCTAGTGAAGTGGTTGTCCTTAAAATGATGCAAATGTGGACAGGTTCCCTGTGTTAGAGACCTGGTGGCAATATCCTTCATTTAGACTTTTCTTTCTTACCTCAAAAAGATGGAAGCTGTTGGGGACAGGGGGTTTTCAAGACCAGGGATCTAACCAGCTGGTGGTATACATCCAATTCTCTTTATACTGAAAAGGCCTTCCTCCCCTTCCCTCACTTGGTTAGATTAAAACCACGTGGGAACATGCCCTTGGGTAAACCTGATGACTTGGAAGGGTATAATTATCCCAATAAGACATAGCCATTCAGTGAAGGAAAGACTGGATCCCAACCTATAAAGGCTCTCTTTAAGATCTATCTCTGATAGACCTAGGTGGCTCTTGAGAAAGCATGTTTGTGTCATGGCTATGTTGGGGGGGGGTGGCTTGGGGACATAGGAGTCAGTGTATATGGGTATCTTTTTACCTAGCATGCTTCTGACAGTCAATTTCCAATGAAAATCATCTTACATATGCTTGATGAGTTTGTGGAAGAGCCCAAAGATTACCTTGGGCACCCAGGTGAGCTAATGGGAAGTCAGCTGCTGGTAGAAAGCTTTACTGTCCTATGAGGCTGAGCAGAGCATGGATGTTCTGGGCAGCTCCTAGACTGCATGGATGAACAAGGGGTAGGAGAAAAGAAAAGATATTCCCTTGTGCCAGGCAACCCTCCTTTCCCTCTCCCTCACTACTCTACCATTTTTGAGGATTGCTGTCTGTCTGAAGACTGGTACCACTGGGAAGTGGGGACTGGGCCCACAGACACTGATACTGGGATTCTGGTGTGGGCATTCATGCATGCAAACACACATACTTGTGCACATACATCCTGTCCCTAAGCAAGGCAAGACTGTTCTTTTCTCTAGCAAAAAGAAGAAAGGCTTTACCACTAATAAAGGAAATTTCCTCTGGGTCATTGGAGGTCACAACAGTGTGGATGGAGGCC
This sequence comes from Mormoops blainvillei, assembly GCA_004026545.1. Lineage (NCBI taxonomy): Eukaryota > Metazoa > Chordata > Mammalia > Chiroptera > Mormoopidae > Mormoops > Mormoops blainvillei. The sequence goes on along the minus strand of PVJD01003938.1, from coordinate 32,658 downwards.
CTTTGCCTCTTGAAGCAACAGGCTGGGTGAGAAGATGGCTGGGACAGAGTCTTATCTTGCCAGATCCGAACTCTCATTCCAGCCCCACCCTCCTCACTGCCCAGGTGCTCTGAGCAGTGGCGGAGCATGGAGAGAGACAAGATCAAAACGTTCCAGGTACCTCATGGGGAGCAGTACACAGCTTTTCAAGCCTCTCTACCCTCTGTCCTCAGGAGAAATGTCCTCTAACCTTAAGAACCCTTGGCTCATTATAAAATAGCGTCATCCACAGGCAGTGTCAGGGATCCTTGGTTCTTTTTAGTGCCAGATTCTGGTGAGGACTCAACATATTTTCAAGTCTTTTGAAAGGAACTCAGTGCTGGTCCTGGTAGACCCCCACCACAGCTGCGGGGCTGCTCAGAAGCCCCTGCCATCTTGGAGGTGCTCAGTTCCGGGACACTTTCTGGCAAGAGCTACTGGGCACTGAGGAAACCTAGTTGTGCCTCTTTCTTCCTCCCTGCCTCCTTCCTTCCCAGGGGTCTCGAGGATCTGAATTCTTGTTCATGTGTGTCCCACTGTATATTTCTAAACTCTCTCCCCATCTTCCGGGAACACTGACTGGAGGCTTGACACCCACATCCCTGGTACCTTCCCAGGATGAATTTCAGGCAGAGCCCACTAATGAAGAGTGTGGCACATGGGGTCTCCATCCTTCAGTTTCTGCTTCCTATGTTCCCATAGCGCTGGATGGCACTTGGCTGAGTCTTCCTTGCTAGAACCTAAACTCTGCAGAGACCAGGTGTCCATAGAGCATTCCACCCCTCGTTTAGTGCTTACAAGCAGTTACTTGTAGATGTGACTCATGGTCTATCTCCCTACTTGAACATGGGTTCATATTAATTCCCCCTGACCCAAATTGTCCCCTTCCTCACTCATAAACACAGGATGATGCCTAGTGTCTGGTTTGTCCTCTTTTGTGTCCTTTCCCTGCTTTTTTGTCACCCTCTCCCTCCCCGTTCTGTGAAAACTTTCTTCTCCCCACTTGGGTACCCTCATCAACCTACCCTTTATTCCTATAATCTTAGGAAAGGATTTGAAAATTAAAATAATGGGTTAAGGCTGAAATATCTCTCTAGTCCAGAGAGGTACAGTGACTTCCCTAGGGTCACACGGCAGGTTACTGTCAGTCCCAATCCACCTCAGCTCAGTGCTGCCTCCACTGGCTCCTGAGAGGAGATTCCAACTCAGCTTCCCCTCGTTCGTAAAATGTGTATTTATACTGACGTGCAACGTAGTCAGTACCGGCCCTGTTGTAAACTGGCCCAGATTATCAACTACCACCTTCTTGGTCTCCAGCCCTGACTCTCCAGAGTCCTGGCTGTACCTCCTGATGTGCTGAAGACAGAATCACTGAATGGTGCAATTCCCAATACAAGACAAAGTATGCAAAATTAAATATGGGATTATGGGATTTACACTGGTTCTCAAAGTCATCCTATAGGGATCATGGATGTTTTATCCATTCAGAAGGCCTCCTGTGACCATGTGACACTTTGTGCCATCTTGGAAGTGACTGGCATAGAAGATGCCGAACTCCTTGACTCGGTGTAAAAGGTCTTCCTTGAACTGCCTGCTCTCTATTCTCCTTGGGTATTTACTTCATCATCAGTTGACTTTGCATGTCGTCAGATGCCATGCTGACCTCCCTCTGGTTTTCTTTGTTTCCCTCCTACCCTGCATCCCACTGGTCTGAGCTCCTTGGTTTGGTTTGAAGGTCTTATATTTATTCTATCATAAGATAGGTAAAAGGAATAAGACTAACATTAGAAGAGGAGGGAACATTTGAGAGGACTTTCAGACATGTTTATCATTCACCCTCCTAATTCTGCAAGCTGAAGGGTATATTTCTTATTTCAACCAGTGAATAAATGACATTCGACCTTAAACCCATGGCAACACAGCCAGTAAGAGAAAGGGTCAGAGTTAACACCAAGTTTGGCTGGTTCCTCATCTCATTTGTATTATATAGCATCTTTCTGCTCCTCCTTTGTCTCTACATTTACTACAACTGATTAAATAGGATTTTCACATAGATTGGCTTGTTTGCTCTTAAAACAGCATTGTGAGATAAACTGGTAGGTATTTTTATTATGTGCAAGTAATAAAATTCAGAAAGGCTAAGTAACACTCCTAGAGTGACATAGCCAGCACCATAGAACCCGGAACAGAAATACGTGGATTTCCGGCACAAAGGGTTGGGAATGTCAACATTATTTTTCAGGGTTTCCCATTCGACATTCTCCACTCTGAGGCTGCTCAGCCTAAAACACAAAACTGGGCCACGTCCCATCTGGGAACCAGGTCAGGAGGCACGTGGTTGCCGCAAAACAGAAAATCCAAGTGTCGAACACCCTCCTCCTTCCTTCTCGCCTTCACATTTACAGTTGTTAAACATTAATCTTTTGAGGGAGAAACACTGAAATGCTGATATAATTATCCAAATAAGTGGTTTCTGCCAAGGTTTATTTGGAGAATAGCAAAGCTTCTGAGCTTTGTCCTTCAGTCCTGTTATTCCGAAAGGTGTTTGACCTTTAGTAATGTAAACACCACAAGTCATTATTACCAGACTTCTTTGTCTTGGTCTCCATAGTGAGCAATGAAATGGAAAAAAAAAAAAAAAAAGAACGTAGTACAAACAGGAAATTTGGGCTTTTTTTCTCTTTCTTTTCAAACCTATATGTGTTTTCTGGCTTCAAGTCCATCTGTAGGGCCTTACATGAATGATGGTATATCCATATAATAGCATATTCAGCAGGAAAGCCATGACTGGTGTGACTCAGTTGGTTGGAGCACCGTCCCATAAAGCAAAAGGTCACGGTTGGATCCCTGGTCAGGGCACACGGCTAGGTTTGGTCCCAGTAAGGGTGTGATCAATGCTTCCCTCCCTCTGCCCCCTCTCTAAAATAAATAAGCATGTTCTCAGGTGAGGATTAAAAAAGAAGAGAGAATACTTTTGATGAAGTGATGTGAAATTATCTTAAAGATACATCACTAAGTGAAAGAAGAAAGTGGCTAGTATGCTCTCACTTGCATCTTTAAAAAGAGGACGAGTGTGTGCTAGTGCATTTGTGGAGGCTTCAAATATTTCTAAATGGCTACACAAGAAACTGGGAAAGGAATTGGCTGGCTAATGCATAGAATTTTTCATTGTATCCTCTTTAGAATCTTTTGGCTTTCGAAATACAGTAGTCCCCCCTTATCCACAGGAGATATAATTCCAAGACTGCCCGTGGTTGCCTGAAACCAAGAACAGTACCAAAGCCTATATCTACTCTTTTTTCCTATGCTGTATATCTGTGATAAAGCTTATTTGATAAATTAAGCATAATAAGAGATTAACAATAATTACTACTAATAAAATAGGGTAATTATAAAATAGACTGTAATAAAAGTTATGTGAATGTGGTCCTCTTTCTCAAAATATCTTATTGTATTATACTCAACTTACCACTTAAACGAGGCACTTTTAAGTCTTCACCTTGGCATATTGGAATTGTCTTCCCCTTGGCATATCGAAATTGCCAGCATCACTACTCTTATGCTTTCAGGCCATTATTGAGGAAAATAAGGGTTACTTGAGCACAAGCACTGCCACACCCCTACTGTCCATATGATAACTGAGATGGCTGCTAAGTGACTAATGGGTGGGTAGCAGATATAGGGTGGAGATGCTGGACAAAGGGGTGATTCCCACCCCGGGCAGGAAGGACAGAGTGGGATGGCACAGATTTATTGAACTACTTCAAACAGAACACAATTTACAACTTACAAATTTTTTATTTTGGGAGTTTTCCATTTAATATTTGTAAGCCATGGTTGACCATGGGTAACTGAAACCATGGAGAGCAAAAACCACAAATGGGAGGGGGGACTACTATAGGTAAACATATATGCAGAACATGCTTTAAAAATTAGTGAACTTATTTTTCCCAAAATTTTGGAGGTTATGATCTTTTCATATGAGTTCCAGGGGAGTCTGCCAGAGAGTGTGGTTATTAACTTGTGTCGTCTTCAAAAGTCAGCATGCACCCTCTGGCAGATGGGCCCAGTGAAGGCTGACGGGGGGTCAGTTCCTGAGTGAGCCCTTTCTGCAACTGTCTAAGTCCTGCATGCAGTGCAGTTGAAATGGATGGCATTGGATAAAATGTTACTCCCTGCATGAAACCAGCATCAGACAAAATTTAGAGGGATTTGACCATAATAAAGAAGATTAAACGTTATTAAATGCTCATTAAAACTACCACATTGTCTGCATTGCCCATGGTTCCACAGCCTCTTGGTGACTGCGGTTAACATTTTGGCCTATTTGTCTTCCATGCATGTTTAGTTTTGTATCTTGCATTTTTTTTCTTTGACTGAATCTCATCACAATTTTCCCAAATCTTTACTGACAAGCTTTCATGGTGGTGTGATGTTCATCATATGACTTCACCATTGGATAATGTTATTTTCACTTGAGCACCACTGAGTCCTGGGAACTTGCAGGTTAGGTCAGACTTTCTGCATCTCTCTGAGGGCCTTCGTATTTTGCCTGTGGTCTGACGGCATTATTTGCATTTTGATTCCTTCACAGCCTTTTCTACCTCGTCTCAATAATGATAGCTTTCGCTTATCTCAGTGGTCCTGAAGATGTTGGTGCATCACAGTGACATTTTTATTGTTGTTCCCTTAAAATCCTGTCTAGAGCAAAATCTCATTCTCAGCTGGGTTAACCTGTACTTAAAGAAGCTGATGCCAGACTGTGCTTGGTTCAAGCAGGGAAGCGACTTGTGTTAGCCAAGGAACATCAATTTTGGGGAAAGCTGCCTGGGAATATAGTTTCCATGCCTGTGCAGTCCAAGAAATAAGCCATCTGCATGTATCTCACCATGCCTCAGGTTGCACACCACATGACCCAGCTTAGAGGTCTGAGCTTATTTTCGTCATATGGGAAGTGGCACCCCACTTTCTGCTGCAGTCCCCAGGCATCAGAGAGGCTGGGTAGCACAGAGCTTACAAGCATGGGCACTGGAGCCTGATGGCCTGGAGCCCTGGAGCCCAGTGGCTCTGCCACTGACCAGCTGTTTGGGCAAGTTTCCTAATCTATCTGTACCAGGAGCTGGGCAGCCGTCGGCTTCCTCTTGCCCCTCACTCTTCCATTCTCACTGGCCTTGCAGAGAAGCCAGAGGCCTTTCCTCACCTGGAAGGAAAAGCAATTTGGGCCTGTTATATGATACGAGCTGCCCGTGCTTCTGAAATCAGTGGGTTGTATTTATGGTCTTTTTTCCTCATCACAAAGGGAGCTTCCATACCCAGGAGAGTGATTTTCCTGATCAGGACCTATCTTGGATCACCTATATCACAGACCTCTAATTTTCTGGATCCATATTTCTTAAATCAAGGCTCCACGAGTTAATTATGACATTTTTTTCCAATTTTGTGACCTTTTTTAGATTATAATCTTAAAAAAAGCAATGACAACAAAGTATGAGTGAGTTCTGACACATCTGGATGACTCTGTTATAAAGCGGCCTCATCTTTGAGCTTGGGGCCTGAATCTGAGTTTATACCTGTGTTACAGATTGTGGTGCTGCCGAACAAGCTGTGTTAATTGGGTCACACTAAAGAAAATACACGGATATTGAGCTTGTACCAAGAAAAGGCCAAATAACCACAAAACAAGCTAGAAACTCAAGGCTATAGTGGTAGCTTGATTAACCGGGGGGAGAACTTAATCATCACACACCACACAGCAGACTCAAGTGAGGGACCGACATCATGTTAGCTCTGCAACTGGTAAATGTCATTGCAACAGTCATATCATCTCTCACATGAAAGTAAAATTAATTTGAATTTCACTGATTTACAGATTTAAAAATTTTAACCTTTTTTTTGTTCTGTAGTTATTTAAGAACAATACACACAAAGAATTTATATCAGCTTTATATTTATGACTAAGCAATTTGTATTAATAATTATTTACACTGAGATGGAGGGCCCATAAAAGATTTCATTGGTTATTGCTTTGTTTTTCTATGAAAAGGGTAAAAATTTTATATGTAAGTATACCTATGCATATATGTGTGTTTATAAATATGTACCCGCCTATAAATACATACATATATTAAAAGCCAAGTTTGAAAAACACTATTCCAGATGATTATCAAAGTATGTGTTTGGCTTCAGGCAGAGAATAAAGGGACAGGGAAGCCAAAGAAAAAAGAAATGAAGTAAAATGAGAGAGGGAAAAATCAAGAGGAAGGGTTTGAAAGTGAGAAAGAAGAAAATTTTGAAATGCAAAAGAGCGGAGGATAGAAAACATGGACATGTGGCTCATACAACTCTGACTTCAAATTCAAATATCTGCCTCCACTCCCCATCACCATCCTAGTCATGCAGTGGCCTCATGATGACCACATATATGCCCCACCAAGACCCGTGTCCTCAAAGAATGCCCAGTGCTCCAAATTATCCTTTTTGCCCTCTTTAAAAGCCGATTGCTTCAGGGTCATTGGTCTCAGCTAGAGGCCATAAAGGAAAACATCTGCTCTACTAAGGTGTGAGCAACACATAGCAACCGAATCATTCTCTCTCTGGCATTTATTTAGTGTCCTTGAAAGGTACTGCCATAAACCACAGGAATGATTTTTTTAATGTGCTGTTTGTGGTCTTATTGTAGTCTTTTGAAAGCACTTTGAGCATAATCAGAGATTTCCTTATGCCCCTTGAATCACCTTTATTGGGCCATTGCCAGCCGTGGAAACCCATTTTGCTGTGTTTACCTCACGGTGGAAGAAATATCAGCAACTTAAGATATACAGATGACACCATCTTACTGGCAGAAAGTAGCAAAGATTTGAAAGAACTTCTGATGAAATAGAAAGAAGAAAGTGTCAAAGAAGGACTGCATCTGAACATCATGACGATATCAATTATTGCTCCTGAAGAAATACACAACTTTAACATAGACAATGAAGGCACTGAAATCGTTAAAGATTTTGCTTACCTTGGTTCAGTCATCAGTTCAAATGAAGACTGAAGCCAAGGAATCGGGAGAAGGCTGAGACTCAGAAGGGCAGCAATGGGAAAATTAGGAAAGATCACTAAGAGCAAGGGTGTGTCATTAGAGACCAAAGCTAAGATCGTCCACACTCTTGTATTCCCAGTTACTATGGACAGATGTGAAAACTGGACAGTGAAGAAGGCTGATAGGAAAAAAAAATGGTTCATTTGAAATATGGTGTTGGAGGAGAGCTGTATGGATTCCCTGAACCACCAGAAAGACAAACAAGTGGGTCCTAGAGCAAATTAACCCTGAAACATTGCTAGAGGCACAAATGACAAAACTGAAGCTATTCTGCTTCAGGCACATCATGGGAAGGCAGAGTTCTTTGAAAAGGACAATAATGCTTGAAAACATAGAAGGCAGCAGGACAGGAGAAAGACCAAATGTGAGATGAACTGACTGCATAAGAGAAACCGCAGGCATGTGTCTATGGGAGCTGAGCGGGGCTGTTGAGGACAAGACCCTGTGGACATCACTCATTCACAGAGTTGCTGGGAATCAGAGCTGACTCAGTGGCAGGTAACTCACACACACCTCATGGGAGAATATCTTCTTCTTTTCTCACATGCTCCTGATCCTTGTTTTTTTTTTTTTTTGTTTTTTTTTTTTAGAAGCTTGGAACCTATAAGGCCCGAGTATAGACCCAATGTAAAAATCCAAGACGGAGCCAGGAATATACACAGAGACCCCTAAGAGTATTAAGGGATATACCAGGTAGAACCAAAGCTGCAAACACATCATCCATTTTATGACATCGCCCTATTCTGATTAAAATTATATGAGGGATTTATGTTGTCATTGGCCTTAGGAGTCCCCATTACTTAAGGGACACTTTAGTGGCTGGGTAGGTTTGAGCAGAGCAGAAGAGAAGGTGCAGAAGGATCAGATTATCCTTTCCGAGTGCTTTACAAATAAGAATTAACCTGTGTGTGTGTTTTGCAATTCCTCGATGATTATTGATGTTGAGCAACTTTTCATGTGCCTGCTGGCCATCGGTATGTCTTCTTTAGAAAATGTCTATTCGAGTCCTCTGCCCATTTTTTAATCATCTTGTTTCTGTTTTCTGATATTAAGTTCTAGAAGTTCTTTCTATACTTTGGATATTAACTCCTTATCAAACATATGATTTGAAAACATGTCCTCCCATTCAGTAGGTTGCCTTTTAATTTTGTTGCCGGTTTCCTTTGCTGTGCAAAAGCTTTTTAGTTTCACATAATCCCATTAGTTTATTTTTTATTTTGTTGCTCTTGCCTGAGGAGACTGGTCCCAAAAATCATTGCTAAGACTGATGTCAAGGAGGTTGCTGCTGATGTTTTCTTCTAGGAAGTTTGTGGTTTCAGGTCTTACATTCAAGCCTGGCTATTATCAAAAAGACAAAAAACAACAAGCATTAATGAGAATGTGGAGAAAAGGGAACTCTCATACACTGTTGATGGGGATGTAAAACAGTGTGGCCATTATGGAAAATAATGTGGAGGTTTCTTTAAAAACTAAAAATAGAACTGCCCTATAATCCAGAAATTCCACCTCTGAGATTTATCTTAAGAAAACCAGAACATTAATTTGAAGACATATGTGCACCCCTATATTAATTGCAGTGGTGTTTATAATAGCCAAAAATAGTAGCAACCTAATTACCCATTGATAGATGAATGGATCAAGAAGATGCAATGCAATATTACTCAGCCATAAAAAAGAGGGAAATCTTGCCACTGGCAGCAAGGTGGGTAGACTGAGAGGATATTACGTTAAGTGAAATGTCAGACAAAGAAACACAAATACCATATGATTTCACTTATATGTGGAATCTTAAAAACAAAACAAACAAACAAAACAAAACAAAACAGAATCAGACTCCTAGATACAGGAAACAAACTGACTGTTACCAGAGAAGGGAGGAGTTGGGGCGTGACATAGGCGAAGGGAAATAAGAGGTGCAAACTTCCAGTTATAAAATAAGTTGTGGGGATATAATGTACAGCATATGGAATGTAGCCAGTAATATTGTAATAACTTTGTATGGTGGTAGGTGTTAATTAGACTTATTATGGGGATCATTTTGTGTATATAAATATTGAATCACTATGACATACACCCGAAACTAATAAGATATTGTATGTCAATTATCCATTAATTTTTAAAAACTGAAAGAAAAAAATGAATTAACCTGAAAATTTTCTACCATAGGTAGACACCCATGTTGTGGCTACTCTTAGGACAAGTCACATGGAATTTACAGACAAATGATAATGGGGAGTAGCTATTGAAGTAAACATGAAATGTAAAATAGAATGGTTATTATGGCATTTCAGGAAATAAAAATGTTTATGAAGGATGAGGTAAAGAGAAGTGATTAGAATGGAAATGTTGGAAGGGTCTACATCAAGAAAGACCTCATAAGCTGTGTTAAAGAGTTTGGCATAAGATAGACAAGACATTTCCAGAATGCATAAGAGCCACTGTGGTATGAGAAGATAATATGAGAACTATGGTCTACCTTTTTATCTCATTCTTTAAAAATGTGTGTGTCTCGTACATTTTTATAATGTATATACTTGATTCATATAGTAACACCACCATAGCACATGCTTGTAATTAATAAATGATTAATCTTGATATGGAGAGTCATCGAAAGGTTTTAATCAGGGGGTAGCATGATCAAGTTTGCCATTTAGAAAGGATACTGAGGCAGCAGTATTGCGAATGGATTGGAGCAAAGCAAGGCTACAGGCAGGCAGAGACCAGTCAGAAGGCTGAAGTAGGAGAACAGCTGAGAGATTATAAAGACCTGAACTTGGTGGCGGCTGAGCAGACTGGAGAGAGATTTCAGAGAGAGAATTGTTAGGACTTGGTGACTTACTAAATGTGGGGCTTGGAGAAGAGAGAGAAACATGGTATCAAGGATTCTGCTCTTGGCGTCAGGATGAATGGTGGGCCTATTTACTGCAGTTTTAGGAAAGATGAGTCCTGGAAACTGTCCTTAAATTTGGGGACATGGGAGTTACTGGTTACTGAAAATGACTAAAGAGAATTTCTGTATGAGAGTATGGGCTAGAATGTAGTGTGCTGAGTACTGATCAAAAGTGAGGAAATAGAGACACTTACTTCTGGCAACTTACTTAGTTGTGATGATGGAGCAGGAGTGATTCTGTCTTTTTAATTTTTTTTAAAGATGGGAATGGCTTTCTTTCACCTTGTAAGGAATCTATTCTCTCCCTTTCATTCTCCTTTCAAACTATTCTTTTTAGACCCATATCCATCTTCTTCATCCTAGTCCCCACTGTTTTCCCAACTTCCCTGTTACTTTAAGAAAATCACTCAGTCAAAACCTAATTCTAATAATGCACGTAATTCTAATAAGGCACATATAAAAAGTAATGGTGGTGATGCACCTGAAAGAGAGGAAAGGAATTTTCTCAGTAATATTAGATAAGGAAACAGGGCAGACGGCTTCTGAAACCTTAGGGAGTACTTAGATGTTTCTTTTAGACACATGTAAAGTTTCTGTCTGCCTCCGCCTCTTTTTTAGGTTAGCCCTGAACATCATGAAACACCACTTTTTAAAAAAATATTGTCTTCTTGTCCTGGCAGTGTTTGGGGGGCTGTTTTTCTTTTTCAGTGTTTTGGCAGGCTTTTGAGGGCAACCTGGGAATTAAACTTCAGTAACAGCCTCCTCCCCCACCCCCAAGGGAAAAAGCATTCTGCGGTTTTACTTTACAGAGGCCAACTGGAGAGACTTGCCAGGCCTTTGGGGGCACAGAGGGCCACGGAAGTGACCCATTGTGAGTATGGTGCCTTCCTTCCTTTCTTCTGGGCAGGGAGTGACTCGTGCCAGTGAGGAGAAGGCCACTGCTTCAACCAAGAACATTTGTTAAATTTGCACCCAGGGTCAGGCCCAGCTTTGTACAGGAAGATTGACAAGGAGAGGATGGACCTGGCGGGGAAAGTTCAAGTTAAATCCAGGCAAACCCCTGGGAGCCCAAGCAGCCCAACGCGTGGGCAAAATGCCACTTCCCCCCAAAGGCACTGGCCACCACCAGGAAGTTCCAGCCTCCTGGGACCTCCCTCTGCCCTCACCCTTGAAACTGGGTTGGGCTGTGCAGAGGCCCAAAGCCCTTCCGGACTTCTTTCTCCATCAAATGAAGTCTGTAAATAAGATACTGCAGTCCCCTCCGCCGCCCCCCACCCCACCCCATCCCGCTACTTTCTCTGCCACCCACCCTAGGGCCTGGGACTGTACCCCAGGCTGGCTGCTTTCGCAGCAGAGGAGAAAGAGCGAAACCGTGAGAGTGGCAGTGGCGGCGGGCATACCCCTCCCCTGTCCCCTCCTCAGTCCCCGGCAACCCTCCCCCGTCCCGGGGCGAATGTGTAGTTGACACCTGCAGCACGGGCGACCGCCGGGCTTTCCCGACACAAGGCGCTGGTACCTGAGCCCTTGACTGGTAATGCACCAGAAACGACTCCTTTCAGGCCCTTTCAGATCGGGAGCGCGGAGGTCACCGTGTCTACAAACCCCTCTGTGTCTGCCACGTCTCCCGGCCCCGGGTGCCCGGGCCTCCAGCCGCGGAGCACGCCGGTCCGTGGGAATCCCAACACTTGTGCTCCAGCGGGACAGGCGGGGCGGGGTAGGGGGGAGTAAGACCACCCGGCCCTCCCCTAGCCCCGCCGCCTCCGCGCGCCCCCGCTAGCTCACAGAGAGCGCAGAGTGGAACGAATGGGTGCCGGCGTCCTCAGATGCTCTCGGAAATCAAACGATAAGGCGGGAGGGGCCCCCACCTCCGCCCCATGGCCGTAGCTCACTCAGCCCCCGAAAGTAGAATGCTGGCACCGGCCCAGACAGCGCCGCGCCCCCCTCCTCTACCCTGGGTGCGTGCGCTGCCGGAAACCAAAGGCCCCACTTGCCGAAGCGCGATCGGGTTTCCAGGGAGGCCTCACCTCAGCGCTCTCCGCCCTTCGAGGGACGACGGGTTTGGTGAGGGGAGTTTTACCTGTAGCGCAGGTGGCCCGGTCTGCTGAGACCTGGCCGGTGCTCTCAGCAGATGGACGGGCCCTGGGTCAAAGTGGGCGCCGGCGTCGCTGCCACGAAAGTATTGTCACCGGCCAAGGCAGCCATTGGCCATCTCCCAGGCCCACTTTTGGCCGCGAGCTCAGCGCACGAGATCCTAAGACAGAGAGGCGGATAAAGATGAAAAGTGGTGTCCTCAGTGTTTCCCCTAAACATTGTTTCAACGTGTCAACGTGAAATAGGGGAAGGGCAGAATGTCTTGTAAGGGACAGAACGTCCACAAACCAGACAGCTGCGGCCACTGTCTTTTGCCAGCTACGCTTCCATTTGCCCCACCAGTCTGGCAATGGAGAAAGAGAGAGAAGGGGGCCCAGCGTCCCAGAGCTGGCCGAGCCCCGGGACAGCGGGCGCCACTGTCCGAGGTCGCCCAAGCCCCGCGGGTGAGCCAGCGGCACGTTGGACAGCCGGCGGGAGGGCCGGGGGATGGCGGCGCGGGAGGAAACGCGGGGCCGGAGGCCAGTGTTCTGGAGCCGCGCGCTCCCTCCCGGGGCCGCTGGGAACCGAGGTTACCTGGGGAGCAGGGCTTTGTCGGCCACGCTGGCTCTCTGCGGTCCCAGAACTAATTAAACGCCTCTTTTGGCCGAGGGAAGCCTAGCGTTCGCCGGGGGTGGGGCGTGTGGGGACGGCTTGTGGACACGGGAATAATCAGCCCCATTCTTGCGCGTCTACAAAACCCGCCGCGCAGCGAGAAGTGAACAGCGGCCTCCTGAATGGCGGTTTCAAAAGGCGACACCTGCAAGCTCGGCCGGTTGTGAATTGAATGGAGTCAAATGCGGCGCCCGCTCGTACCTGAGCCGCGAGCTATTAGTGTCAGGCGCGCCCGGTCGCCTGGGACGGGAAGCGCGCGGCCGGGCCTCCCGAGCTGAATGCGACAAGCTGCGGCGCGGCTGCTCCATGGGAATGTCGCCACTTGTGCTGCTCGCGGTCGGGAGGGGGTGCGCTGCCCTTTCAGAGACAGACACAATTAGGCAAAATGCTCAATGAACATTATAAATGATGTGCGATCGCTCTGCAGATTGCCTGGCAAATCAAATTATATGGTCGCTCGCGGGCGATTTCCATGTGCTTTAAAAACTTAAACAGGTATTCGCCGATTAAAAAAGCGGGGGGGTCGACTCAGGGATTCCGGAAAATACAACTGAAAGACTCGGTGTTGAATATTCACACGTCCCCTTTGTTAGAGATTGACTTCACAATGGGCTTGGGGAGGGGTGCGTTTGGACGAGACACATTTTTTACTGTCTTACATACTGCAGTGGAAGGCACCAGAAGTTTGCATTTATTACAACTCACAATTACAGTGGGACCCTTTTTTCTTTTAAGCCTAAAATTCTTCTCATAATGAATGACTTCAGAGCTACTGTCATTCTAATCAGATGGAGCAAACATTCTAATCAGATGGAAGCTGGCCCGGGTGGGCTTGGGGAGGGGTTGGGGAGAGACCCGCACTTCTCTCTGGCACTGCTGCTAACTTTGGAGGGAGTTGGCTGGGGGAAGCCATTGCTCCGTGCTGCTCACAGTCCATGCTCCGGGACCCGGGCACGGCCCCGCGGTTCCCTGGCTGCCCATCGGCCTCCCCGCCGCCCGCCGCACTCCGGGACGGGCAGAGCTCTGACTGAGCGAAAGGAAGCAGCGCGCAGAGCAGTGGGCCCAGGGCAGCGCCGGCAGAAGCATCCACTCAGGCATCCCTCCCTCCGCCCCAGGTTGGCGCTGCTCTCCGCCGCTGGCGACTCTAGGAGAAGGGGCAGCTGGAGCCTCCCAGATTGCGCGGAACCCTGCAGAGGCCTGGAGCCGCGCCGCAGGCAAGGGGCTGTCGCCGAGGAAGAGCAGAGTCGATTTTAGCTTCTAATAAAGGAAGCAAGGAAGCGGCAGCAATCCACTACCTCAGGTCCCTGCCGACCTCCATCTCGTTTTCGATTTCCTACTCTTTCGGTTTTCAGATAATTTGGCCGGAGGGAGGGGTACAGAATTGTGGATCCTGGAGACAGTTGGCAAATATAAGTATTGCACCTTGCTGAGGAAAGACCACAGAAAGGAAGTCTGGAAATCTGAATTTTGGGTCTGCCTTTGTCGCTGACTTACCGTTTTATCTTGGGCAAGTAGCTTAACTTCTCTGGCTCAATTTCCTCATCCATGAAATGAAAGTATTACCAATGTCTGATTTTGTTTTACTAGTTCTTATTACTTTAGTTGAGAGCAGTAATTTTTTTTGTAGCTTGTTATTGTTTGTCAGCCAGCCTTTAAATCAAGAGCTATACACAAAACCCAGGGGTCGAAAAGCTCTTAGAAGGACAAGAGCTAGAAAACCAGAGTCTTGGGCGCTTGAGCACCTCTCCCAGTTCCCTTTCCCTCCCCGTCCTTGCACAGGAGTCTCTCCTTGTTAGGACAGGAGCAAGGAATTCTCTTCCTAACAACTTCCTCACGCAAGGAGTTGCTGGGAGTGACAAGAGCAGAATTCAACCAACGTACAGCCCATCTGGCTCTGTGTGTGTGTGTGTGTGTGTGTGTGTGTGTGTGTGTGTGTGTGTGTGTGCGCGCGCGCGCGCGCGCGCGCGCCTCTGTTTATAAGACAGCATGTCTTCAGTAAATTGACCACTTTTATCCCTCGTTGTCAAAAGCTCTTCCTGCTGGTTCCAGAGGCCACTCTGTGAAGAGCAACTTACAAAATACATTTTAAGAATGAGGAAGGTGCGTTTCATTGACAAAGAACATTTCTTCATTGCAGTTACAGGCGTGAAAGTTTCCAGGGGTAAGGTTCCAGGACCCTAGACAAGCCAGGTGCGCTGGCCTTGGTGCTGAAGGTAAAGGCCATGGCTCCGAAGGCAACCTCCCTCAAATCATTGGCCATTATCAGAGGCTACTGAAAGAAATTCGATCACACTCTTTTAATACCTCCCACCCAGAGTGTGTGCTTATTTCGTGTGTGTGTGTTTGTGTGTGTGAAATGAGATTAACATGTGAAAGCCACTAACACAGTGCCTGGAACATAAAGAGTTGCTCAATAGCTCTGACCGGTGTGACTCAGTTGATTTGGCATCATCCCAGGAAAAGGAAGGTCGCCAGTTGGATTCCTGGTCAGGGCACATGCTTAGGTCATGGGTTCTGTCCCAAGGTGGGGGAGAGGCAACCGACTGATGTTTCTCTCTCACATCAGTGTTTCTCTCCCTCTCTTTCCTCCCTCTGTTCCCCGTCTCTAAAATAAATAAATAAAATGTATTTTTAAAGTTGCTCAATAAATTTTAGTTAATTGAATGGATATTTGGGTACCTTTCTCTCAATCTCCTTCATAACTTACTTATTAAATTCAATGCGGACAAGTTTTACTAATAGTCTTATAATGTCTTAAAGGTACTCAAATTCTTCCCAGCTTTCCTTCCACCATTTGGTTTAAACATTATTTTGGAAAAGTTTGGACAGAGCAAGATTTATCAGAGCCAAGGCTGTACACTCAAAACTCTGCTCCTTAATGTATATAGCTTCTGTACTATTTCTGGGTCCAGAATAGGGTGATTCTATCTTAGGAAAAAAAGATGAGGACTGGGACAGTGTGATCTTGAAAAGGTACATCTGCTTTTAATTAACGAATCTATTCTGAGGCCTCTGAGGAGACTCTGTTGGTACTGTTAAATGAGCGATTAGGCTTCATGCATGTCATTTGTGGGGAACATTTCCCTTGGTTTAAATCATGGTCAAAACATCAAGAACCACTATTTCTGTTCACTTTTCTGTCATGATATCATAACAAAAACTCATTTCCACAACCTGTTTATTCAAAATAGATATCCAGTAGCATGTGCAAATCCGTACACTTAATAAGGTAAGAAAATAAGTAAATGAGAATATTTGGGTTGAACATAAAAAAGTAAAACATAACTGGAATTAAGTTCTGTACACTTGCTGGAGATGGCCTAAAAGCTTTCGCTCCAACTTCCCAGCAGCCAATGCGAGGACAAGCACAATAAATGTCCTGATCGAGAGTATAAGATACGTAAAGTGATTTCTCACAGAAAAACAACTATGTGTGTCCTGAAAGCAGAAAGAAATTTCTTCCATATGCCCCCATAAAATGATGTCTTGCACAGTGACCTTAACAATGTCCCCGAAGCAAATAGAGTTGTGTAAGTTTGTTCATTTTTGTGTCACTAAGTGTAGCTCTACAATATCCTCTGAGTAAGAATAAAACTGCTGAGAAAGGACCTGGCAAATGCCATATTACCACACTCTTAATGGGATGCTGGACTCCGAGTGTTGAGGGGAAGTCCTCCCGGGACCCTTTATACTCCAACTGTTGCAGCTTCTGAAAGATTTGCAGGAATATTCTGGGTACCCGCACTGGTATCTAAGGTAAGATCAATGACAGGGCTGTCCTTGGAAAAGGGGTATTACCCTGTGCTGAAACCATCAAAGCCATCTCTGGGCCAGTGCTCCAGCTTTAATGCCTATGAAAATATCTGTTAAAACTTCACATTCCTAGGCCCCAGAGATTTCAATCCAGCTAGTCTGGGTTATATATTTTATGGATAATCTATGGATAATATATATTATGGGTAATATATATATATATATATATAAATTTTCTATTGTCGGATATACCCAGACCTGCTGAATATATATTTATAAGTATGTTACAAATATGCATGCTGAAATCTACATATTTACAAGCACCCCAGGCATACAATGAAATCAGCAAAGTTGTTTGCTTTTCCTTTTGGATAGAGCAGCTGTGTGGGACTGTGTAATCGAGGCCTGCCCAATAGAATGAAGGCAACAGTGGCATACATCGCTTCCACCATTGGCTCCTAAAAGCATTCGCTGGCTTCCCACCCCACCGCCTCCGTTATCTGCTAGCTGCTTGCAGAGGACCCAGCCGAGGAACCTGAGGCCCTGGATGGTGGCAGACACAGTAGGTGGAAAGACCTTGGATGGAAAAATCACCCTTTACAACCTGCTAGTGCACAAAGAACTAGGAAATGAGCAGTAACTATATCTTTATGTTGCTAAGCTACTTAGATTTGGGGACTGTTTATCACAGCATCTAGCTTTACTTGCCCTAATATACTAGGTGATTCCAAAAAGGTCCAATAACCACATTTGGAAAAACACTACCCTAGACAAAACTATAAAGAAGCAAATGATTCAGACTTCTGATGATAATTTTTTAGCTTTCAAGAACGACTAGAACAGTTAGATTCCCAGGCATAGTGGTGGTCCAGTTGAATGCAAGATTTGGGATAAAGTGCCCCTCTGATTATATCCTACCTATGTTGCTTCCTCATAAAATACACTTTGGAAGTCATGGCTTCTATAGCATTCCTTTGTTTCCTGAATATCTACCTCCTCTTTCTCTTTCTTCCTTGACCCTGTCACCACTGGGGGAAAGATAAGTCCCAGGAGGAAAGGAAAGAAGGGCTCTCATGTCTGCAGACTAGGTTTTATGTGGCAGACAGTATACTTGTTATGCAACATATTATGTAAACTCACATATATTTCTTCAAAATAGTCATTAATATTCTCATTTTCCAATGAGGACTCTAAAACTTTGTTGGAGTTGCTGCATTAAGCATTTAGAGACTTTCTGTTGAGCTTATAGCTCTGCTCCTTTAAGGAACCTTATGAAGTGACCTAAGTAAACCCAAGCTATGCAGCTCTGTGGGAAGATAGAAAAGGGACATGAACTCAATTTGAGGGCTGTCATTGGACTGGAGCAGCAGTCTGGGGAGAGCAACAGATGAATTGACCCAGTTCTGGGAGGAGCTATTCTTTCCTTTTTTTTTTTTTTTTCCCACACTGTACAACCTCCTTCAGTGCTCACAGCCCACAGGTAAGGAGGCTCACCAATGGTTCAAGGCTTCAGTTTATTCTGTCATGGGAACACCCTGAGAGGTCCACAGACAAGGGCCCACCATAAGTCCATGCTCTGGGGGGAGCTCTTCTAAATGACCTAAGATGAGCCTGTTCAGACTTGTGTAATTTCTTGAACTCTGACTCTGGAAAAGGGACATGCTTTGTATAAAGAACCTTAGAAAGGTACTATTTGGGGCTCTAGAAACTCCATTTCTAGGGATGAATTCTAAGGAAATAATTTGAAATATGTACAAAGCTGAACACAAAGTTCTGCCATAACACTATTTATAAATAGGAAAAAGAGGAAGCAATCTAAATGCTTTTCCAGTTGGTAAGTCATTTAATGATGCAACTTGAAGTGAAATAAGTGTTCATTGAAATAATGATGCAGAGTGTTTGTAATTACTTTGAAAATGTTTACAGTGTAATGTTAAGTGAAAAAATACTAAAATATAGATTTGAATAAATATGGTCATCTACAATAAAAAATAAAAATGTCAAAAGCTAGTCATAGAAAAATATTAAAAGGAAATATATCAAAATGTTAACAGTGTTTGTCTTTGGAAGAAAAGCCTCCAAAGATAATGTTTTTTCTCACTTTTCTGATTTTCTTCCAATATTCTCTTAGGCTTGCGAATATGTGTTACAATGGAAAATCAAATTAAGAACACTTCAAATGTAAGAAATTTGGCTTTAGGGAAATAGTTCAGAATAAAAATTTTTAACTTTCTTTTAGGAAGTGTGAACTATAACATGCAGACAGAAAAATGTGTCAATACACAACTCAGAGATTTACCACAAGATAAACACTACCACTGAAAAGAAATAGAATATGGCCAGTGTCCGGGAGTCCCTCTCACATCCTGCTCACTCCCATCACTATCCTTTTCATGGCCCTCAGGAGTAATGACTCTTAAACTTCCATGGTAACTATATTTCCTTCCTTTTCTTTAGAATGCAGCCTCCTAAGTCTGAATCCTTAAACACTATGATTTCATCTGCTTTTGGAATATTATGCAGATGGAATCATAGAACATTTCTTTATGTCTGTTTTCTTTTATTCAACACTGTAAATCTGAGATACATTCACGCTGTTTCATGTAGCAACACTTATTCATTACATTCTATAAATACACCACTTTAAAACATCCTCTCATCGATGCTTCCAGTTTGGACTGTTACAAATAATGCTACAGTCAGCAGTTTTGTATGGGTCTCTTCGTGCACCTGTGAAGACATTTGTTTGAGTATAAACCTAGAAGTGGAATTTCTGGGTCATAAGATACTCATGTCTTTAACCTCAGTTGATAATACCAAACTTTCTTCCGTATTGGTTGTAACAGTTTACACTCCTGCGAGCAGGAGGCACGTACTTTTACACTTTTTGGAGTGGAAGCATATGGTCCATAAAAAGAGATTCCAGGGAATTTGTTGTCAGCCCTTCCTTCCTGGGACACACTGGGGCAAACTTCTGTATCAGGTTGTGGGGTATCCAAGGCTCACAATGGATGTCACCATTGCCAAACAGATCAGACTCTAAGCTGACCTCGAAGCGAATCTACTGATACAGTGAAAAAAAGGCACCACTTGCAGGCTGAAAGGCACCCAGAAATAACACTTGGGTGAAAGGAGTTAGGTACTGAGGAATAAAGTTCGGAATCTGAAAGGATCATACAAATGAAATATTTTTTAGTCTTTCTCAATCCAAGGCTTTTATGAAGCTACAGAGGTGGCAATGGGGCTTCACCAAGTATTTTAAACATTAAATAAAAACTTAGGGAAGTCAAGCATTTTACTGAAGATTAGACTGAGAGGGATTGCTAAAGCTTCCCGGCTTTGTTTTTGTCCAGAATTTTACGAGCTCACTCTGAGAGCTCTGGCTGCTTCAAGCAAATCACAAGCTCTGATGACTAAAAATAAGAAAATTGGCTAAAAATTAACACATGCATAATCTCTTAAGCCTTGGGGCCATGGGTCTGTGGTGATGAAGAGGTTGGGAAGCACAGAGGGGTTTGTGAGGCAGAGCAGGGGTGCCCTGACCAGCTCCTTACCATACCCACAACTGCTGGCTCCACTCACTCCTTGGTCATCCTGCCTTCGGAGGGCAGGCTCTCATTGAGGGTTTCATGGGTGATGATGACTTGTACCCATGTTTGCAGGGCATAGGGGCTCAGCCTGTTCCATCAGGGCACATGAGAAATCATGTGTGCCACCTCTGTAAGAGATACGTCTTGAGAGGCAGCCTAATGTCACCAGATTATGAGCAGAAAGACCCTGTATTCGTTTTCTGTGGCTGCCATAGCAAATGACCACAAACTGGATGCGTAAAACAATATGGATTTATTGTTCTACACTCTGTAGACTGAAAGATGGGCAAGGACCCTCCTGGATCACCATCAA
Source organism: Mormoops blainvillei (assembly GCA_004026545.1). Lineage (NCBI taxonomy): Eukaryota > Metazoa > Chordata > Mammalia > Chiroptera > Mormoopidae > Mormoops > Mormoops blainvillei. The sequence goes on along the minus strand of PVJD01003938.1, from coordinate 12,265 downwards.
GGTGTCGGCAGGGCTCCTTCCCTTCTGGGGGCTTTAGGGAGAATCTGTTTCTATGCTTTTCTGGCTTCTGGAGGCTGCCCGCATTCCTTGGCTTATGGCCCCTTCCTCTGTCTTCAAAGCCAGTAATGTTACATCTCTCTGCCTTTTTTCCTGAGTCACGCCCCGTTTCCATCTTCTTCTCCCTCCTGGTTATATTCCCAAGAACACCGTGATTTTAGCGCCCACGAGCATCATCCAGGATAATCTTCCTTAAAATCAGCAGATTGACAACCTTAATTCCATCAGCAACCTTAATTCCCCTTTGCCACAGAACCTAGCATGGTCACATGTTCCAGATTTTAGGGTGTGGGTGTATTCAGGGGGTTGTTATTCTGCCTCCCACAGACCCTCTGTAACAAGTGGTTGATAGTTGTGCCATGGGGCTGAGAGGGGAGGAGGCCCTGGGTGGAAGTGGGAAAGTACGGGAGGCTGCGTGGAGCAGTATAAAGTGGCCCCCTCCTGCGCCTTCCTGGTGAGGCTGAGTGCACAGGAGGGTGAGTGGACCCTGTGAATTTGCACTTAGTATAAATGGTGTGATTGCATTGCAATCCTGGAAGAGACGTCCTTGGGTTCGTTGAAGTATCTGTCAACTTCCCAGGTGTGTTCAGACCACCTACTGACTTGTTCCTGATACACTGATGAGCTAGTAGTACAGAAGATCCCTTCCTCCCTTGCATCTCAAAAGACATATATTCACAATGTTGCCAGAAGGGTGGAGGGACTAGAAATACCAGACAAGTGACTAAACATACTAGAAATCAACGATGAAACTTCCATGTGCCAGATATCAGGTGTAAACACTTTATGTGCATTGTCTTAATCTTTGCAAGGTAGCTATGATTATAATTACATCAATTTTAGAAATGAAGAAAGGAGACATGTAGCCCGTGCCATTGGCCATCATAGTCCCACAGTCATGACCAAGCAGGAAAGTCCAGGAAGAGCTGGGCACATCTGCATCTTTTCTCATGAATGCCTGTCACTCTGAAGGAGGTTGCTTTTGGGTGATGCTTTCTCAGCTTTTGCCAGCAATGCCACCGCATACGGCTGTCTGTGCCTCCCCCTGCCAGCCTGGCTGATGGAGGCAAGAAGTCGTTACATTTGTGACTGTGCAGATTAAAAATCCCAGTTCCCAGGAGTACATGGCAGACTTGCCCTCGGTGCCACCTGGCCCCTTTGAGGCCACAGCAATGCTGAGAGGGGCGGGGGTTGGGGCTGGCCAAGGGATTTAGGTCTCCTTTGTCCCCCAACTCCCTCGATAGGGTGGGGTCACATCTGCTGTGGGGGACGGCTATCTGGTGATGAGGCCTGTGGCATGGCGTTTCCACTCCTTGGCCTCGTTGGCGCGGGATCAGCCTTTCTTGCTGGGTGCGAACCCCCTGCCCTCTTCATGGGAGAGGCCGGTCAGAGCTCTCAGGAGCGGGTTTCCAGACCTTCATTCTGATCTTCTTTCTTTGCCACTGTGGTTCTCGCTGATCTCTCCTTCTGGAACGCCCACACAGGAGGTAAGGAGCCTGCCTGCCACCCACCCTAGTATCTAAGTTTCTACTGTTTCAAATTTCACATGATTTCCTGTGTGTATTGTCAGCTCCCAGTGAAGTTTCTAGAAGACAAATACCCTTTTCAGTCTCTGGTTTCTCTTCTTTCACTCATGCTAGTGCTGCGACGTGAGAGGTACGTAAGTAATTGTTGGGGGTTGGGTTTGTGTGTGTGTGGCTGAATCATAGCAGAGATTAAGCTATTTGAACTGATTTCTGCATACGTGGAACTCTGTTAGAAATAACAAGAAGACCAGCAACCTCTGAGCAATGCATATAAATATAAAGTACAATGCTTTTTCTGCTTTACGAAAAAATGATTTTCCACTACCTGGATTTTATCATCGGAAACAAAGATTTATGTAAGCGAATTTGGTTAACTGTTGTACCAGTAAATCTTTTGCATCTTGAAAATGTAGTATGTTTTCTCCTTCCTGAAAATGAGACTTATTTAAATAATTCTGTTTTCTTTCTGTCAGGGAGCTCGAAGGTAAACTCGCAATCTGGTCAGAGCAATGAGAGTAGGTCCTTCCTGTGACTCGAGCCTTCCATTCTGTCCTCTAGTATGTTTTGGTGAGGTGTGGAGTGCAAATGAAGAAAAGTGGAGCTGACATTTTAGGAAATGAGAGACTGGCTTACTGATAAGAAAGCAAAATTGGGAGATGTTTTTAAAATACCTTACCTGCTATGATTTCAATTTTCTTCTTTTCAAACCCGTTTGATCGCTAACCACCCCACTTCCTTTTTCACTGGTGCCCACAGGGAGCCGGCAACAGGGCTGCAGGGCTGACCACCCCACCCCGCCCCCACCACGGCCAACAGCCCTGCACCGAGGGGACTTTGTGCTCAGGTCTGGGCAGCATGGCCTCGCTCAGACCCCGGTGGGGGCTCCAGCAGGGATGGGAGCCACACCGGGGAGTCTGGGCACCTGAGGCCAGAAGACGCCTCTGACATGGAAGCCTTAGCAATAACTGTCTTTAAGATTTCATTTTTTCCTGTTTATTTTACCAATAGTGAGTTTAGAGCTGTGTACATTGTTTTAGTTGACTCTGTTTTCCAGAGCACTTTAAAGTTCATGACAATCCCCAGAAGTTCCACTGAAAGAGGACAATCTTCGCTCGGCGTGCTTAACAGGCCTGGCAGCCCTGTCCGACTGGCTGCTTGTTCATAATGAGCATAGGATGCACTGAAACCCTTCCCCCTTCCCTGGCACCTCTGTCAAGCCATGCCGCCCCCATCCCTCACTCCGGCAGCAGGTCTTCAGAATCTACAAGCTGGATGTTACCTGGAGCTATGATAGTTTCATCCTGTTAGCATGAGTCCTTTGTTCTGGCTGCTTATGATTTTTAATAGCCTTTTGAGGATTAATTAATAGTCCATATACAGTCACTTACTTAAAATGTGCAACTCAATGGCTGTTGGTATATTGGATGAACTATATCCATCACCATAATCAACTTTAGAACAACTTCATTATCCCCCAAAGCAACTCCACCCCCAATAACTGTCACCCCAGCTCTGGGCAACCATTAATCTGCTTTCTGTTTCTATAGATTTGTCTATTCTGGACATTATGTATACTCAGAATTTCTCAATATGTGGTCCTATGTGACTGGCTTCTTTCACTTAGTTCACTGTTTTCAAGGCTCATTCATATTATAGAGGTATTTGTACTTTATGCTTTTTCTTCCCCAAATAATATCCTATTATATAGCTATATCACATCAGTGGATTCACATTTGAGTTCTTTTCACATTTTGGCTATTATGAATAATACTGCTATGAACATTTGTGTACAAGTTTTTGTGTGGACATAAGTTTTTATTTCTCTTGGGTAATACCTAGGAGTAGAACATAGGAACTCTATGTTTACACATTTGAGGAAATACCAGACTGTTTTCCAAAGTGGTTGCACCATTTCCCATTCTTGCTAACAGCGTATGAGAGTTCCAATTTCTCCACACCCTCGCTGACTCTTGTTATGATCTATCTTTGTGATAACAGACACCCTAATGGGTATAGAGAGATATTTTGGCTTTGATGTGCATTTCTCTGGTGGCTAATGATGTTGAGAACTTTTCACATGCTTATTGGCCATTTGTGTACACTCTGAAAAAATAGCTTTTCAGATAGTTTGCCAATTTAAAAAAAACGAGTTATTTGTCTTTTTATAATCAAGTTGCAATATCTCTTTATGCATTCTAGATTCAAGTCCTTTATCAGATATATAATTTGCAAAGATTTACTCCCATTTTGTAGGTTTTTCTTTTCACTTTCTTGGTGTATCCTTGGAAACACAAATAGTTTTTAATTTTGATGATATCCAGTTTATTTTTCTTTTTGCTGCTTGTGTTTTTGGTATCATATGTAAGAAACCATTGCCTAAGTTTATGAATTTTTAGAAAATCCTCATCTATCATCCAATGTAATAGTTTTCTCTTTTCCATACTGGTCTCATCCCCTAATTTAATGAGCAGATAACTAATGTCCATCATTAAGAAAGTGATTAATAAAGTGTTGGCTGGCATAGGTTTGAGCACTGAGTGTGGTGGAGACAGCTAACCTTCCATCAAAATCTCATTTTGCTTTTTTCTATGGTAATGGACTTGTGACTGTGTGCATAGCCATCCAGTGAGAACTGATTTCCCAGTAGTTTCATGTGGCTATGTGACCACGTTTTCTGCAAAGACATACTAGCTTAGTTGGTTGGAGTGTCGTCCTGTACACCAAAAGGTTGGGGGTTTGATTCCCAGTCAGGGCGCATATGGGAGGCAACCAATCAATGTTTCTCTCCCTCTCTCTCTCTCTCTCTCTCTCTCAAATCAATAAATATATTTTTAAAACTTTTTTAAAAGATGCAAGTGTACCTCCCACATGCTTGCTTCTAGTTTCCTTCTGGTTGTCATCTGGACACGGCACGGTCCAGCTCCAACTGCAAAGAGGACAAGGCTCTTGGGAAGGGCGGGGCCCAGGATGGAAAGGCCTGGGTCCCTGGATGACCACATGGAGCAGAGCTGCTCACTGGCTCAGGACATTCACCCTAGAATATTACATGAGTCAGAAATAAATGGTTTTCTTAGCTTCAAGCTACTGTATTTGGGGGCGGGGATATCTTGTTACCATAGCTTAGCCTTTTGCCATACCTAAGACCTGAGGTGAGTCGCATGTTACTCTAGCCAAGGTTTTCTCAAATGTGAAGTAGCTGGTATCCTTAACACAGTTATGAGCAGGTACAGGTCTGTGAAGCCATTCCCTCTAGTTCCCAAGTGTGCTGCTTTACGGAGCCGTGGCTGAGCGCATTGGCCCTCGCATCACTGTCCCAGGGCTCAAACCCATGTCTCAGTCTGTGCCACTCATGCCCCTGGGACTGTTACTTAATCCTCCTCCTCAGTCACCTCAGTTTTCTCAACTTGAAGATGTAGATAATGATAGTACCTATTACCTATTTTATTGGGCATTTCTGAGGATTGTGTTAACACCATCTCACAGGGAATGACGTTTCATTCCCAAACTTTTCGCATCTCTGGGCCACACTGGAAGAAGAGTTGTTTGGGGCCACACATTAAATACATAAACACTAATGAAAACAAACAAACAAAAAAATCTCAAAATGTTTTAAGTAATTTTATGATTTTATGTTGGGCCGCAGTCATGGCCATCCTGGGCCGCACGTGGCCCACGGGCCACAGGTTGCAGAACCCAAGTGCTTAGCTGAGGCTTATAGTAAATGTTTGCTCTTAGTTCTTACTATATTGCACCTCGTTTATAAAGCTATTATTTATTTCATAAACAGCGAGTAGCTCTTGGTATGTACCTTATATTTTGCCAGGTTCTGGGGCTATGAAGAAAATTAAGACAAAATTCTTTCTTCAAGGAGCTGACTGTTTAATAAGGAAATCAGATTTAAAAATTACTACGTAATGGAATTGGAGCCATAATATAATACAAACAAAACAGGTGGGATCTCAGAAGAGGGCCCACTGGCCCCAGCTGTGGGTTGAAAATGAGGGCGGTGTTAAGAACTTGGCCGAAACTCAATCACACCATCTCCCAGCTCTGCTGGCCTGTAGAGTACCTGGCCACAGCCAGTGCCAATGGGAGGACGTTGCGTCCACAGACAGTCTCACAGTTTTAAAGCTAGAGAGAAGCAGGAAACATGTTTGTCTCAGCAACTCCTAATGTAGGGCTAACCCTACACAGTGTAAGAAGAAAACCCATTTTTGGGTAGATTGTTTACAATTACAAATCACCCTCCCATCCCCCACCCCCTCCCCCCACCGCAGCCCACCAGTATATTTGACTGGATGTATTCCTCACCATGCACCCACAATGTTATTTTTTTCCTAAGACAAGATTTTTAAAAATGATTCTTTTCTCTGTCAAGAGAGTAGAGAATCTTCACATTGATGCTACAGCAGTATTTGTTTAAAGTCTGTGGGTTAAGTAAGAAAATAAAGGATATGCATTTTTAGTGCTATGATGATGTCTGAATTTTAAAAAGTCTTCAGGGGAGGAGCAGAGGAGCGGAAAGGAAGGCAGAGGGGAGCTCAATGGCTATTACCAAGCAACCTCCCAAGGAAGCACGAACCTGCAGTGAATAGTTTTAAAGCAGTCATTTGGCACCCTCTGGTGGACTTTTACAGAATTACTCACTCCCCCAGGTATAATCTGTCGCACAGAAAAAATTCACTCTTGTCTGGAAAATGGAAAGATGCAACAAAACAGTCTGTCAGTCCAAACTCCCGGCTGTATGCCAAGGCTGGGGGAATTGGCTAAGGACTTTAGGTCAACTTAATTGAGGAGATAAAACTGATTAAAGTCTACTCTCCGTGCAAAAGGGATATGACACTTTAACATTATTCACATTAATTTTCTTGCTACCAGTCCCCCAACACCCCCCTGTTCCTGCCACGCCACCGCAGTGCCTTAGTTCACAGCAAAAAGCCCACTTAATACACCTTAGCATCTTGGCACACCATACACTAGAGCAACGTTTCTGAGCCTTTTAGAGTTCCATGACATCCACTTCCCACCCACACAATACTAGTTCTAATTGGTTGATAAAATATATTTGATTAAAAAGTCAGTGAAGCCCTGGCCGCATGGCTCACTTGGTTGGAATGCCGTTCATGCACCAAGAGGTTGCAGGTTCTATTCCCAGTCAGGGCACATTACCTAGGTTTCAGGTTCGATCCCCAGTTGGGATGCATTTGGGGGGCAACCAATCGATGTATCTCTCTCACATCGATAGCTTTCTCTCTCCCTCTCTCCCCCCACCCCCTCCTCCCTCCATTCCTCTCTCTCTAAAAATCAATGCAAACCTGTCCTCAGGGGAGGGTTAATTTTTTTAAAAAGTCAATGAAGTTAACGCACAATTGGCATTCTATGAACTGTGTGTGCATGCATGTGTGTGGTGTGTACCCACATACCGTTTCTAAACCACACACAGTTTCTAAACTGCAGCTCATCTGTGGGACACGGCTCAGAGAGGTTTACCTGGCTTCACTGTGGAAGGAGACAGAAAGGCCTCCGCAGCTCAGCTGTGTGATAGAGCTCTCCGGGGTCCGGGAGCCTGCCCCGGAGGGCTGAGCAGGCCCAGTGCCCTGCACCTCCTGGGGTTCCTTCTACCTGGGGGATTGGCCCGACCACCTTGACCAGGGCTGGTTTCGGGCCCCCATTTTATGACGCTGCCTCTTTCGATGGGTCCCTTGTGTCTGGAGCTTATCATGATGGCCTAGTCTTGGGACACTAGGGAAAGGACATTTGTTCTTGGATGCGCGTAGTATCTCATTAGTGCTCAATCCTCAACCCCAAGCGTATCACCTCTAATCTGATTACAGACAGAGGAGGGTTCACGTCAGCTGAAAGTGATCTCTCCGGCAATTCAGTAAACACAACAAGCTCTGGCTTAACTCAGCTGTTCAGTATTTTTTAAAAATAAGTTTCAGGTATTTTCCATGCACCAGACCCTGTGATGGATGCTGCAGAATCAATGAACACACAGTCCCTACCCTCAAAGAATTTCCTTCCTTAGGGGAACTGAGGACAGGTGCGTAAAACCAAGTGACCAACACAAAAGCAGTGTGCAAATACAACACTTACCATGTTGCATTATAATTACATGTTTACATGCCTGTTTCTTTTTCTAATAGAGATTTTACTTGTTTATCTTTAGAGAGAGGGGAAGGGAGGGAGAAAGAGAGGGAGAGAAACATCGATGTGAGAGAGAAACACCAATCAGTTGCCTCTCCTAAGCTCCCCGACCCGGGGACCTGCAACCCAGGAATGTGCCCTGACCTGGCACTGAACCTGCAGACTTTCCGTGTACAGGATGACACTCCAACCAACGGAACCACACCAGTCAGGGCTTACATATCTGTTTCTTACACGAGAGCCCCGGCTGTTCCTTTTCTATTCCCTCCCTCCCTGTTTTCCTTTTTACTATCAGGCACGCTGTACGCCTGCAATGATTAGCACAAACTGTGGTGGTTCAGTGGGGGCTGGCTCACAGGTGGTGATGGGAGGTGGAAGGAGTGGTCACTCACTGTGTAGCTCCTCTTTCACTGGGTATTTAGCTGTGACAGTGGGTGTCATCCTCAACACCGCGCAACCATCTCCCTGGAAACTCCCCTAGTTAGGTCCTAAGCACCCAACCGGGCTTCTCTGCCCCCCTTCTCTCCTCTCCCCTCTGGTCCCATCCAGCCCTATCTAGCAGGTGGATAGTTCTCATCTCACCTTTTTTGGGTGGTTTCCACTTTGGGGCTGTTAGGAATGTGGAGCTGCTCTGACCTTTCTCATATATTTCTTTTGGCACAGATCAGCAGATGTTTGGTTAGGTATTTACACAGGAGAGGAACTGGCAGGTCTAGGATGTGGCTATGCTCAGCTTTAGTGGATATTCCACTGCTTCTTTTCAAATCACCCCCCAGTTCAGTGCTTTGAAACAACCACCACTTTGTACCTATTTTGTGGGCCATGAATTCAGGTAGTCTTGGCAGGGTGGTTCTTCTCTCCATGTGGGATTGACTAAGGTCCTTTAGGTTTGGCCACCATGTGGCCTGGAGGGTCCCTGGTGACTTCACCTACATATCTGGTGCCTCAGTGGGGACATCTGCAAGGCCAGGCAAGGCTGTGGCTGTCAGGATCCTCAATGAGGCCTCTCTAGCATGGCACTCATGGGAAGCTGGGATGTCTTCCATGGCAGCCGGCTCCCCCAGAGCCAGTACCCAGGGAGAAATCTACACGGTTGGTCATGATGAGCCTTGGAAGGTAGGCATCACCTCCACCATGTTCCATCGGTCCCACAAGTCACCGAGGGGAGCACGAGACCTCTCACTCCTGCATGGGGGAAGGGACAGAACCTTTGTGGCCGTTGTAACTTATCATACTGCCCAGTAGTATTCTAAAGTGATTGCACCGACTTCCACTCCCACCAGCAGTTCATGGACTGCCGCAGTGAGATTTTTAATACTAACTTTTGCTGTAGTGAAGAAAGCCTGTTCACATGAGCCTGTAAGCTTCCTTCTCTTCCCCCCTCACCAGCTTCAGGGCAGGGTTGTTTTCACTGCCCCTGAAGACTCTGCCTTAATCTCTACAGGGAAAATTTTGGAGCAATTGTCTTAGCTTCCTATCCCCACGGGTTCCTTCCCTCCCTCTCTCCCGGCCGGGGCCAGCCTCTCTCCCCACCCAGGACTTGCCCCACCTTTCTTTAGGCTTCAGTCTTCCCAACTCCGCTACTTCGTTTCTCTCAGGTACAATCTCAACTGGACTATCTTAAACAGTTTGGAAAACTTAAAGTGTACACATTAAGCGTTTTGGTTTTTCACTGTATTTTTAGTGGTCGACTCTGAATTATAAAATTGATCTCAATTCCAAAAGAGAAAGACCTGTGAAGAAGGCAGGAGGTAAGAGAGATTTTTAATTAAACAATTTAATTAAATAATTTATATACATACATACAGAAACCTACACACACACACACACACACACACACACATACACACATATATAATAGTATCTGTAAACAAAGTAGACTATATATTCCATTTTCTTCTGGAAGGATCTTGAAAGAGAGATACACGTTTCAATTGATCAAATATGAGTTCCAGGACTCCTCATTATCAAAACCAAAACGAAGAGGGCTGACAGTGGTTAAGCTCTCTAGTGGTTCACAGGCTTTCAGGACACTTTCCTAGACGTCCTAGCACATGGACGTAGGATGAAAAGACTCTCCAGAAAGCTCATTAGTTGTGTTCCTGTGTTTGGAGAATTGTCTGGGTACCCAAGTGATTTACTCTCAAAGGGAAACTATATTCATTGCCTTTTGGAAATGTCCCTGCTTTCCATTTTAGTGGCTGAAAACTGGGAATTATTCTGAAATGAAACAGAGTAAGTATGGGGGTGGAAGGAAAGCCTGTGTTCCCACTTGGCAGCAGTGCCCCCCCAGGGAACCCCCCCGCCCCGAGTATCTGTGCCTGGTGTCTGGTGTGGCCCAGGCTGAGTAGGCGTCCAGGGTCCCCTGTGCCTCAGCCTGCTCTGGGTGACATAACAAACCTGAGGAAAAGCAACAAGATGTTTGGGGTCACAAAGTTTACATGCTGTCAAACCACCTGCACATCTTCGCTGTGCCCACCCTCTACCCCCACTGAGGCTCCTCTGACAGACAGTTAGAGCTTTTGGTGTATTAGCGGCCACAGTCCAGATCAGGCTCTCCCGTTTCCCGGCAGTAGGCAGAACACGCACGGATTTGCACCTCCCAGGCTCTGGCATCCAGGGTTGGCAACGAAGTGCTTGAAACCTACCTTGTCGTGCCTGCAGTACGTCTGCATCAGGAAAGAGTGGCCAGGGAGCCAGCACACACTGCAAGGCCGTCCGCTTAGAAGAATGGCAGATGGACCCCATGGAATGACAGTGTGCTGAAGGGACAGGACGTCTGGTTTACAAATTTTTGGCATTCCAGCTTTTCTTGTCGCAACGTGGCTTAACGTGCCAGAGAAGGCCCAGCAATGGCAGCGCTCATTCTGTTTCCACAGATCGACGGACAGCAACCAGCTGCGTGACCTTGGGCCAGTCACCCACTCTCCTGAACTTCATTTTCTCCATCTGGGCAAATCGGACTTGACTAGGAAGATCCTTTTTGGTACAAACATTCTATTTTATTTCAATTAGACTTGAACAGCAGGCATATAACGAATGCTACATATTATACGCCAGACTGTGCTCAAATCATCCATTACTTTGCATCCTCCTTCTAACAGCCCTCTGAGGTAGGCCCTGTTATTGTCATATCCAGTTTTACATGTGAGGAAATGGGGGAACAGAGGACTTACAGAACTTTCCTAAGGCCACACAGCTAGTAAGTGGCAGAGCAAAATTCAAAAGGCGGCTGGCTGTAGGGGCTGATCTCATACTCTACCGTGAGGTCCTGGAGGGTCAGTGTAGTCTTATCATCTCTAAGGGCTGTCCCAGGGCTGCATAGCTGGCAAGTGGCGGGTCCCAGCCTGGAAGTCAGGTTTTGTCTGAAGCTAAAGTCCATCTCCACCACCCTGCAGCAACAGCTCCCACGGGCCCTTAATAATGGCCAAGTCTTGGAAGTGTAAGTGTCATTTACAGTGTCAGGGCATTTGTTACAGATACAGTGGCACAGCCATACAAAATCATATGCCTTAAAATTATATGGGAGAATATTTGTTTCTATGGGAAGGCGTTCCAACACATTAACTGCCAAAAGCAGTTACAAAACAGTGTTTGGCCTAAATTCACATGCAATCATGAAAAGTGTAATGAGAAAGAGAGTGAAGTATAATTCCAGCTTATTAGGTTGGCAAACGTGAATGGTCTGACGATACCAAGTGCCGATGAAGATATATGGAAGTGGGGACTTTATTATAAACTGCTGGAGGGTGTACATGTTGGCAAAACCACTTTGGAGGTCAACTTGGCATCTTAAAATATTTATGCACTTCAACCTAGCAATTCCCGTTCTAAATACACATCTGCAGAAACCCTTGGAGGCGTGCACAAGGAAAACTGTACAGGGGTTTCCTTGCAGCAAGGTCGTAATAGTAAAATATTAGCTACAACTTAAGTTTCAACAATAGAGGGATAAATAAAATGTGACATTCATACAACAGACTACACATAACTGTTTAAATGAATCAGTTACTGCTACCTGTATCAACATGGAGAGATGTAAAAACTGTAGAGCGGAAGGTCATTATGCACAGTAATTACCTCTTATGTAAATTATGTAAACACATACGCCAGACACATATACATACACACATATACACGTGCATAGAGCAGTCCGTCCGTATCCTTGGGAGACACATTCCAAAATTCCCAGTGGATGCCTGAAAACACAAATAGTATGAACCCTGTGTACACTGCATTTTTTCTATACATACATACCTACGATAAAGTTTAATTGATAAATTAGGCACAGAAAGAGATTAACAACAATAAAAATAAAATAGAACAATTATAACAATACACTATAAAAAGTTATGTGAATGTGGTCTCTTTGATAGCCAAGGTATATACTAAGTCACTACCAGGTGGTTGGGTGGGGGTTGGGGGGCTGCGTCTGCGGTGTGAAGATGGACATAGGGAGAGTTCACATCCCAGGTGAGATGGAGTGGGATGGCAGGAGATTGCATCACAATACTCAAAAGAGCGTGCGATTTAAA